>MDKH01139411.1:0-39505 GCA_005239495.1 Nicotiana undulata | reverse complement strand
ATCTGTCAATTTGACTGCTTCACTTCACTTGTTTCCCCTTTACTGCTCCCGTATCCCTTACTTGTTTTCTTATCTCTTGCCTCGTATTATCCCTGTTACCTGCTGTAGAATAGGACATGTTATCGTTATTGTCAAGTTTAGCCTCGTCACTACTTCGGCCGAGGTTAGGCTCGGCACTTACTCAGTACATGGGGTCGGTTGTACTTATGCTACACTGCACTTTTTAATGTTGTGCAGATCCCGCATCCGGACCCAGTGGACCGCATTGAAGGAGTCACCTTCAGTCCACCCAAAGCTTCAAGGTATACCCGCTGGCGTTCGTGGGCCTTGGTGTCTCTCCTGCATTTGGATTTCTTATTGTCTTACTCTTTCTCCTAGTTTCAAGACAATTATATATTTCTCTTTCAGACTCTGTATTTAGCCTTCGGTTTAGATAGTCCGTGAGGTTGTGACACCCCGGTTTTGGGAATTGCGATATTGTTGTCTTTATCGTTTCATTATGCGTTTTGAAATATTGTTATTTTTCTGCTGTAAAACTTTTGAAGTGATTTAGGATGTTTTAGTAAAAGTTGAAAGTTCATGATTCGGGATATTCCAGTAAAGGTTTGAAGGTTAATGACTTTAAATACTGTTACGTTGTTTATAGATGTCAAAATATTGTGTACGTTTGCTTGTTTAGCGGGTCCAACGTTAGACGCAGTCATGGCCCGAAGGTGGGATTTCGGGTCGTGACATATGTACACTAAAAATTAAGTATACTTTAAAAAGATTATTACCTCTATACATGTCATAAAACTTGTACTCAGAGATTCTACCTTTAAAGAGCAACAAATACATAGAAAACGACCACTATTGTTATCGTCGAAGAATCCAAGTTCTACCATAAAACCTTCAAACTAACGCCTAACTCTCTAACTACAAAAGTCAAATAAGATCGGAAAATATAATAAGGGAAAAACAGTAAGAATTGGAAAGTAAAAATAAAAAAGGAGAAGACCTGAAAGTAGCAATACCCAGTTGAAAAAATGGAGAGAACTGAAAAAGGAATTGTTTGAGAAGTCTGGGGAGAACTTGAACAAGTATAACAGGAAAAAAAAAAAAAAAAGGTAAAAACAATCAATCTTTTTACAAACTCAAAAAATATTTGGAAAAAAGTTGAAAGAAAAGTATACCTCAAATTGGAATAGGAGATGGAATTGGGAAGTGAAAGAGATATTTTTAGATTGTATAGAATAATAGGATCTAGTAGGAGCTTGCCTTGCCTTTGAAAAGAATCACCTCAACAAATCACTTTTATATTTGAACTAAATAACAACTATACCCTTGTTCAACCATCTTCTCACTTCTATATAATCTTTTATGAAATACACGTAACTACTAAAAGTAATACATGTTAGCTTATCATCAAAAAATTATTTTACTAAATTTCTTCTAAAATTGTCTCACCAATTGTTTGCAGAACTGGTTTTAAACAAAAGAGGCAAACATTTAGGAATGATCGGTCATTTTTAGAAAAACTGAAATTGGGTTCACCCTTTTGAAAGAAAACGCGAAGGCAAAGTATAAGATCGAGCTCAGCTTTGTGATAAAAGAACAAGTCTTTTGAAGCGTAAGAGTTATGACTCAGTCAATCTCTTCAAACAAATAAGGTATATCTTATATTATTATTTGCAAATCCTTTTAGCAAATATGGTACTTATTTGTGAACTTACGGTTCCAGCCAAATTTTACATTATACTTAATCAATTCTTACTATCCTAAGTAAAAAGTTGTCAACTCTTCTAATTATTTTCTTTAAAAACAACCATTGTCAAGAGTGGCCGTTTGCTTTTCTAAAATCAAGCTCTATAATTTCTAGTATGAGTTTAGCTCACGCATGTAGACTTTATACCTAGAGATTCACCTAATAACTTTAGATTATACCTTAACCTCTCTTTAATAATAATAATCAGAGAATAAACAAGTTTTTCTCCATTTTTTAGACTAAGTTTGAGGAACTATCTTTAGGTAGATTTTATGGGATGACTTATACCTTCCCCTTAAAATAGCTTGACCCTTTGGCCTTTACCTAGTATCTCACTGGTGTAGAAGACCTTTAAAAGTTTATCTTGACTTAACTTGTAGGTACTCTAATATACCTTAATATATTAGGTGGTGACTTCACTATTTTAATGAACCTCGGAATTACCATAATATTGAATCCTGAGTAAAAATAGGGTGTAACAGGGTTGATGGTCTTAAAATAGATGGTTATTCAGATACTAACATTGGTGGGCGCACAGATGATTGATTATAAGTCCATATCTGGTTACATTTCAGTTTTGTTAGTGGTGCCATTTCCTGTGAGAGCAATAAACAGATGTTGGTTACGTCATTGACCATGTATGCTTAGTTCATAGCTTGTTATAGTGCATCTGCCAAAGTTAGGCTCCGATATTTTGCTTCGGAACTCAAGTTGTTGACTCAATTCATAAGCTTTTTGATTGATTCAGGGCGCCGCCCCCCTTCTTAGAATTAGAACCCATTGAGGGGGGCCTCGGCCCGGGAAGGGGAGAGTGGCCGAGTGGTTAAGATAGCTTGGTATCCAAACATAAAGAATTATGATCCTTCTTGTGTACATAAGAAATTGGATGGATATAGGGCATATAACAAAAAGGGTTTCCTCGATCATAAAATAAAAAAAGAAAAAGCAGACAGGAACAATTTGATTCTTTAAACAAGATGGTTTTGGCTTCTTTTTTAGCACCCTAATTCTCTTGTTGGGTGAGTGCATCGTTATCTGTTGTGACAAAATTGCAATTGTATTCTTTCTAAAAATAATAAGTTGTGTTGTGGCATCAAACACATAAAAATCAAGTTTGTAACAGTCTGTCATGATTCAAAATCCTAACCAATCGGGTCGTGATAGCGCCTCATGTCACGACCAGAAATCACGTTATAAAAGTGATGATGGAACCTAGTCTTCAAGCACTAGGTAAACCTACCTCATACAATTTAGTTAGAATATAATAACTTCAAATTACTCCCTCCGATTCACAATAAGTGACCAGTTTCCTTTTTTATTTTGGCCCAAAATAAGTGTCCAGTTATGTAATCAAGAAAGAATTCAATTTGTTTTTACAAAATAACCCCTATGTACATATCCTTAAAAAGTTTTCTTACTCCTCACATTAAATTTTTAATTGGGGGTAGTTTAGTCATAGTAGCTATTTTTGTATAGAATTTAGTATTTTCTTAATGGCCGTGCTAAAAGCAAATTGGTCACTTTTTGTGAACCGGAGAGAGTAAATGAATATTGAGGAATTGCCATAACACATCCAACGAAAATACAACAGTCATCATCCCAAAACTTGTTAATACTAAGTCATAAGCTATACATGAAATACATAAGAAGTCTCGAAAATACATCATTGTTTGGGATACATAAATAGTAAAAAATGAAATAAGATGGTGACTCCGAGGCATGCGAACTGAAAAACAGGGATACCTTGGGCTCTCCAATAGCTCTAGCTCAACTTTCTAATGACTAGCTTGATCTGAGGTACCTGGTTCTGCACAAAAGATATGCAGAAGCGTAGTATGAGTACACCATAGTCGGTACCCAGTAAGTATCAAGACTAATATCGGTGGAGCAGTGACGAGGTTCAAGCCAAGAAACTCACTAGTCAAATAACCTATGCAAGATATGAAACTAAAACTGACAACAAGATGCATAACAGAATAAATATCAACAACCTCGTAAAGCGTGTAACAACAACTCAATGTGGAATAACTCATCTTTGCCAACAAAATATCAACATGGGTGGGGCATGAGGTAGTTTATCAAGATCAATCAACATAGCATAAAATACAAGACGGAAAGCATTTAGAAAACAAGTATATGATCACAACATCAAGCATGTTCCAACACATGAACAACATCAAAGGAACACCTCGAAATTTTCAATAACATCCCCAACAAAGACAACCTTACGTTGTTGTATCCACATAATCAATGAAATGCCTCCCTTATGTCGCCGCATGTACATATATAATTACCCTTATATCGCTGCATACACATCATAATTTGCCTCCATTATGTCGCCAAATGCGCATTTCGCCACCCTTATTGACGCCACACAACATCAATCAACATGCACAACATGTTCACATGTGCCATAATATCACTAAAAACAATACTCAATGTCATGTCAAGATATCAAGATATAGCCCACGTCTCAATAACAAAGTGCACAAGAATCATTACAATAACATAGGAGCGTGGAAGCATTCAACAATAAAGCATGTTTCTGATAGCAAACAACCCCAATCCAAGGCATATTAACCGCCTAAGGCCTAATCCGGTCATAAATCATACATACTCCCGTGTAAACACTCGTCACTTCGTGTACACGTCATTTCACACAGCAAAGTTAATGCAAATTAGACCAAATCCTAAGGGTAATTCTCCCACACAAGTTTAGGTACCTCAAATAGCCCCAACCAATATTCTAAAAATGCTTTTCCTTTAAAATTCACCTCTGCTAGGCTCAAATCTAACTGAAAATGACTTAATAATATCAAGCAATGTAAGAGAAATCAATTTCGAATAATAAAGTTGTAATATTTACCCATTTCCCAAAAAGTCAACAAAAGTCAACCCATGGTCAAACTTAGAATTTTTTTAAATCTTCAAACCAACTTTCGGCAAAAAGAGCCAATTCATCTTAGGAACCTCTGAATTTAATTTCGGGTGTATGCCTAATTCCAAAATCACCATACGAACCTATTGGAACCATCAAAGCACCATTTGGGGGGTCCTTTTCACAAAAGTCGAACATTGGTCAACTTTTCCAACCTAAGTTTCCAAACTAAGAACCAAGCGTTCCAAATCAACCAACCTTCCAGAAACAAAACTAACCATCCCCGTAAGTCACATAACCACAAATTAACATACGAGGAGCTTCAAAAGGGGAAATGGGGCTCAAATACACAAAAAGATCGGTCGGATCATTACATTCTCCCCCCTCTTAAACAAATATTCTCCCTCGAACGAGTATAAAGACATACCTGAAGTGCCAAAACAATAAGAGAATATCGGCTCCACATATCATGCTCGGTCTCCAAAGTCACCTCCTCTATTGGTTGACAACTCCATAGAACCTTGACTGATGCAATGTTCTTCGACCTCAACTTTTGAACCTACTTGTCAAAAAATGATATCGTCTCCTCAACATAAGTCAAGTCCTTGTCCAACTACACCGAGCTAAAATATAACATATGTGACGGATCCCCATAGTAGTTCTAGAACATTGAGACATGGAACACTAGGTTAACTCACAATAATCTAGGTAGAAAAGTAAGTTTGTAGGCCACCACACCAACTCTTTCTAGAATCTCAAAAAGACCAATATACCGAGGGCTCAACTTTCCCTTCTTATTGAACCTCATCAAACCCTTCATGGGTGAAATTATGAGATAACCCTCTCACCCAGCATGAATTCCACATCATGAGCCCACCAATCAGCATAATTCTTCTGCATGGACTGAGATGTGCAAAGCCGCTCCTAAATCAACTTCCTTCTCCAAAGCATCACGAGCCAGATCAGTGCCCAACAACCTAGCCTCCCCAAGCTTAAACCAACCAACTGAGGATCGAAATCATCTCTCATATAAGGCCTCAAACGGAGCCATCTAGATGCTCGACTGGTAGATGTTGTTGTAGGCAAACTCTACTAGAAGCAGGAACTGATCCTACTGACCCCCGAAATCAATAACATGGGCTCGCAACATGTCCTCGAGGATATGAATAGTGTGCTCAGACTGTCTGTCCGTCTGCAAATGAAATACAATACTTAGCTCAACATGTGTGCCCAACACGTGATGCACGACCCTCCAAAAATATGATGTGAACTGCGTGCCTCGATCCGAGATAATAGACACCGGCACACCATGTAGGCGAATGATCACTCTAAAATAAATTTGAGCTAGTTGTCGCGCCCCCTTTTTCCAAACTCCTTTCGGAGCCGGTCAAAGGGTTTTTGACATTGGTTGGGACAACTCGTTCCTTTTGGGAAAGGGGTTTGCAAGTTTTGAAGAGTCGCCACCTAACGAGTTAAGGTGCGTTAGGGAACCTATTTGGGGGGAGGGGGGTTCATTTCCAAACAAGTTTGTGAACCAGAGATAGGGTAAGGGCTTGAAATTATCCTAAGGGGAAGGTGTTAGGAACCCCTCAGAATCCACAAATGTGGTTCCCGACCAAATAACTTTGTGAATTTGTGCAACTAGCAAGTAAGCAATTAATGTCAAAAATAGTAGGGGTTTTTTTGAGATATTTGCAGTCTAAGCACACATATGTTTTGAAAATATTTAACAACTAAGTAGATTTTGAAAAGGATTATAGTATAAACATGCATAAGGGATGTCCTAGGTTTATTTGCTATATGGATCACATCAATGTAATACCCGGTATGTCACTCCTCAAAGAGGGGCTACACGTGGTATTAACGCAGCGGTCATCATATCCATATCTACCCTTTCCCACCCCGTAGAGGTAATTAGAGCTAATGTTGGTCACAACCTCTATTGCATCCTGTTACCCGCCCTTCCTATTAGTCCTGGAGGAGTTTATGACTTCTATCCTATGAGAGAGGTTCTAGGCAGACCTTCAGGTTTAAAGGCAAAATACTAAGCGACATGTAAAAAACAGATAGGACTGCAGATAAAGGGGAATAACATATAAACAAAAAAGGGCTCAAGTACCTCCACAAATAATGCAAAGAAACAGCATGACTCAAACACATTTATGGTCTTAACTTTTAATTCAGACCTTAAGGAATGGTATCTAAGTGATAACAACAAAGAGGCAGACATGTTTCATAACTCAGAGAGGAAGTCTAAGTCAGTTTTTTGGCCTACTGAATTTCAAACCTGTTGATAGTTGGGCAGTCACATGGAAAAAGCGTATTCCAGTTTAACAATCTTAATTACCTAAGGTTTTCCTAGGCGTGGGATCATGCGTGATAGTTATCAGAATTGTTAACAATTTTAAGGTTGTTACACCTAAGAGTATGCAGTTCTAGGTGTTGCAGAATATACAGGGGTTATTACCAGTCTATTTAAACAGGGCAATCAGATGTGAGACTGTTTTATGTCCTTCTTATGCATCAATAACTTAACTAGGTGTGGTTGGGCGAGTATGCATGATTTTAGATGAATATCCCTAAATAAAGGTTTATAAGTGCTCAACATGGTTGCAGAATATGCAAGATTCCTGAAACATGATTTCTAAATGCACAAAAGTGGTTACAACATTAGGCATGGTTTCAAAATATGCATAAGTGACAGTTTATTTTAATGTTGTTATTTACCATAGAGACAGAATTTCTAAGTGATAGTGATAATGTCAAAATGATATACTAAAAAAATAGTATACAATGAAACCTGGGAGCATGGTCTCTAATGCATGATATGCGTGCATGTATTGGTCCTAAGAAGGGATTCTAGTGCGCACACAAAAAATGTAAACCTAAAGCATGGTTTCTACCCTTGATATAGATAACCTATGTATCTACCCTTCCCTTTTCACTATCCATCCCCAATATTTGTTTACAACAATTATTACAAACCAATATTGAATGAATTACATAAATAGAAGAAAAATAAGAAGTTATCTATAGGGAGCCTGCAAATAGGCCCAGATTTCCATAACCTCAATGCCAGATCGTCTCATAGCCTTTCTCAATATCCGGATGTGTTAGAGTTCCCTAAGGACCTCAAGGGATCCCGGGTAGTGCTCACACCCAGATTCCATAACCATAGTTTGAGTTAGTGCAGTGTGGAAGGGCCAGCCTTAGTGTGTCAGAGTTCAGAGGGAGCTCAAAGGTCCCAAAGCAATCACACCAATGGGGCAGAACTTAGGGGTCTAAGAATAGAGTGAGAGTGCTTGACATAGTTTTGAAAACAATGTTGAAAGAGACTTAGTAGAAACGTAGTTCAAAGAGAGAGAGAGAGAGAGTTGTTTAGTAAGACAGTTTTTTAGAAGAGTGGGGTAATTAACAAACAATAGGCCTAACATAGAATCAGAACAGGTTCAGCAAAGCCCAATCAACATAAAACCAGGATAGGTTCAGTAACACAAACCTTCACCTAGGGGTAATGGGGGATTGGGGACACATAAAACATATAATGGTAACTACATAGCAGGCAAAGGTCTACATAGATGCAGAATCAGAAGCTCTTAAAGGGGTTCATGGGATTGGGGTACAACATGAGCGTTCAGAATTAACACAGAATCAAGTAGCTTTAGAGGGCAAATTGTTTTGCCAAAGGGAGATTCATACTAGAACCAGTTAGACATAAAAAGGAATCACATTGACTGAAAAAGGGGATAAACATGCTGATCCTAAGAGGGTAGTATATAACTAACATAAAGAGATTAATTACATGTTGAACAGCAGAAACAGAGATAGAAACAAATCAGGACCATGATGAACTGAAAAGGAAAAAGAAACATATTATTTTTGAGACTTAAATTGAAATCAGGACATACTAGTAAAAGAGGACAGTAAACACAAAGTTGAGGATATGGGAGCACAATAGTTAGCCTTGGCTTGCAGCCGGCTAACTTAGAACAGTAATAAGTAACACAGAAAGAGAGCAGAAAGTTTTTAGTTGTGAGAGAGAGCTTTTGAACCAGTGTGTTCGTGTGTTATGCTAATGAAAGACCATGGCATTTATAGTTCGAAAATAGGTAGCAAAATAAGGTAAAATAACAGTTCAGGAGTAATTATAGAAGTACATACCAATTAGAATCAAATTAGTATAAAGACTTCCTTCAATTAAGGAATCACACTCAATCAGTAATGGCCAGTGATAGAATAAGGAAAGAAAATCGTATGAGGCTGATTGTAGCACATAAGGAAATAGTATAAGTGTAAATTAGGTATAGAGCATGTAATTAAGGCCAAGTTCAGAAATTCTAATTAAGGAAAAAAATACATATGAATTATTTTGACAGTAACATTAGTTATGAAAATAAGGCAAGAGATAAATTTGAATTCTGGAAATCAGTAAGGAAGTCCTTGAGTGAGGTCCTAACTGCGGGAAGTCAATATTTAATCAAGAAAAATATCACACGTTTAAGGGAAGACTCAAAAATCAATAGAGAACATTGTGCAAAAACAGTGGAGTATCAATCATAGAGATTCAGGGATTCACAGATAGAAAACAATACTGAGTTAGGAGGAATTAGCATAAGCTTATGAGAATAAACAGAATAACTCATAATAGACGAAAATCAGAAACCCTAACAAGTAAATACAAGGTAAAATCACATAAATCAGGGATTCACATAGAGCATGGCCTAATTAACAGAAGAAATGTAGCACAAGCAGGAGAAGTGAAGGTTCAGCAACATCAATGAACAAAAGTAGAGTAGAATCACATAATAGACAGGAATAATTGCAGCCAAAAACCCTTACAAGAAAACATAGGGTAAAAATTGTAGAATCGCGGAGTACTCATGAGAAACAGTACACATAATAGAACATATCATAAAACAAACTCAGAACCCTAGGATTAGAACTTAGAAAAATTAGGGTTTTCAAAAAGAATAACTCGGATAAAGGAGAAAGCTTAAACAAAAATTTAAACATGGTGAGAATCATAGATTAATACGAAAAATCAGAAGGAAAAACGTTTGGAAAAAGGGGTCAGGAACCCTAGTTTTGAAGATGAAGAGTCATTTTAGGGAAAATCGGAAAACCTTTGAAGAAACAATAGAATAATTCATAATACGCCTAGATCTATTGCAGTTCTAGGAAAATCAGAGGCTAGTGATTAGGGTTTCATAGAGACAACCCAAAGAGAAGGAGAAAAAACTTAAGAACCACTGGTTCTAGCCGGAGATAAGGAAATCTTACTCGGACGACCGTGAACGACCGGAAAATGGCATGAGAGGTCATGGGGGTGAGGTGAACCGCCATATGGTTCCCTTGAAGACCTCAGGGCAGTGATATCCGACGTGGGTAGGCGAACCATGGGGGTAGGAGAGTGGTGAGACCACCATAAAGGACAGCAAATCGATGGCCGGTGAGAACCATGTCGGTTCTAGCAGAGGGTGTTTTAAGAGAGATGAGAGAGTTGAGAGAGATGAGAAAGTTGAGAGAGATGAGAGATGACTGTAACGGCGGAGTGTGATGAGAGAAATGAGAGGAGGGGAAGGGTAGTAATTAGGGTTAATTAAGGTAAGGGGTAATTTGAGCCGTTGATCAAAATGATCAACGACCATGATTTAAGAGGACCTGGGCCGGGTTAGGTAGAGGTTTGGGCTTGGGTCGTATTGGGTTGTTTTAATTGGGGTTTGGGCTGATTTTAATAGGCCAGAATTGAAATAAAAATGGCTATTTGTTAAAATACCCCATAAAATAGATAAATAATTTATAAAAATGGCTAGTAATTAAAAAAATGAAATTGATGCCTAATAGATTAAATTAAAGTGATTAATTAGTGCCAATTCGTGCCAATTCGGCTAATTATGAAATAATTTGCCCTTAATAGGATAAAAAATAATATCTTAAATCAAGAAACGTTTTGGAAATCAGTTGTAATGCAATTTATAATTAATTATTAGAGATAAAAATACTGGATAAATTAAAATAAATTAATAAAAATATGGGAAAATTATACAAAAATACCAATTGTTCTAAAACCTAATTTTGAAGGTATATATGCAGAATTAAAAATAATTTGAGGAAAAATGGGTATCAACAACTGCCCCGCTTTACCCGAGAAGGATGAAAGAGTTGTCGGGTAAAGACATGATGGCCAATTTTGACCTAGCAAAGCGGTTTGAAGAGATTTAGGCCGTACCCTGGTTTCTGAGTTGCCTACATATCCATGGTTTTACAGGAATCATGCCGTATGTAGTTCGGAATCCATCGGCGAAGTGTACCGATGGAGGTTTTTACAAGAACAGACGTAATATATAGGGTTGGACGAATAAATGATTTACGGGAATGGTTAGGAGAACTGGAGCGGGACCGCTCCTGCTAGGGTAGCCGTTGTTCGCCGGATTACCTGCAAAATAAACAATACAAGCATATATTGTGCATAAATTTAAACATGATGCAAGCTCCCGTCGGACCATGAATGTTGTCTTTGGATGGTTAAGGATGACGTCCTCAGACCATGATGTCCTGGGCCATGGATTGCTTGATGCAGGATTCGCAGGCCATGAAATGATGTTGTCGGGCCATGAGGATGGTGCCTCCGAACCATGACTCCTTTGAATAATGATATGCAAAATTGAGAGAGATCCTCAGGCCATGACATTGTATTCTCGGGCCAAGAAGATGGTTCCTCCGAACGATAATGCCTTTGGACAGGTTGGCGATATTTCAGCCCATGAAAAATGCCATAATATGATGCAGACAAGACAGAGCTCAGTCTTGCGATTTGAAGGGCAGAAATTAGGCCGAAAGAAAGTGAAGTAAATGGTGCTTGAGGCAGCGCTTAGTCTCGATGAAAAAGTAAATTGGAGGCAGAGCTTATCCTCGAAAGGCAGAAAAGTAGCCTTATGCAAGAATGCAGATGGAGACAGAGCTTAGCCTCGGAAGGCAGAAAAGTAGCCTTATGCAAAGATGCAAATGCAGATGGAGACAATGCTTAGTCGCGGAAGGCAGAAAGGTAGCCTTATGCAAAGATGAAAATGCATATGGAGATAGTGCTTAGTCGCGGAAGGCAGAAAGATAGCCTTATGCAAGAATGCAGATGGAGGTACAGCTTAACCTCGGAAGGCAGAAAGGTAGCCTTATGGAAATGGAGGTAGAGCTTAACCTCGGAAGGCAGAACGGTAGCCTTATGCAAAATGTTGATGCAGATGGAGACAATGCTTAGTCTTAGAAGGGTGGAAGGT
Organism: Nicotiana undulata; assembly: GCA_005239495.1. Taxonomy (NCBI): domain Eukaryota; kingdom Viridiplantae; phylum Streptophyta; class Magnoliopsida; order Solanales; family Solanaceae; genus Nicotiana; species Nicotiana undulata. The sequence continues at coordinate 27,609 of MDKH01139411.1, read as the reverse complement.
AGAATTAAACAGAAGACAATAGAAATTCTTAGCTGGTAGAAAATTGCGGTATTGTGACTGTTGTGAGCATCGTGATTATGAAGCATCGTTTGTGATGATACTAAATGTCAGCATGTGCGACGGTTCTGAGAATCGTATCTTTAAGCAATATTTGTCCTTCGGGCGGATAGTGTGTTTCGGGGCTTTTGCAATCTTTGTGCCTGCATCCAAAGAAAGATCGTGAGTTCTGTAAATGGGGGAGGTTAGTTCGTATTCCCCCTGGCTTTGCTTGATTCGTTTGGCTTGATCTGATGATACCATTTGTATCATCGAGGTAGCATTTTCTAAACAGAGTTGTTTCAAGAATAAGTATGCATGATTTTGTAAAAGTATGACATAGATGTATAATTTAAAAATAGTTTTAGATGAACCGACGACCGTGACACGGTTCAAGACATTGCAACCTCTCCAGCTACGGAATTTTGAGGGCCCTCCGCAAAATTCTGCCCTAGTTTGATGGGTTGACGCTTCTGGTTGTTGCTCGTGCGACGATCGGCTGAACTTGCTTCGGAATTTTAAGGGTCCTCCTCAAAATTCTGCCCCAGTTTCCAATTGCGGGGAAAATGAAATTTTATTTAATTGTGACCGAACCCATAGGGCTTCCTACGTATCTCCTCTTAAACGGGAATCAGGTCAGGCGTAGTTTAATTTACATCATTGATAAAAGCATAAAGGATTGCACATAGTAGCGCTTGACTGCATCTGAATTGATCGGTTTTGGCCAGACTTCTCCGTCCATTTCTGCTAGTATGAGCGCTCCTCCTATCAGCACTCGGTGAGCCATGTATGGACCTTGCCAGTTGGGAGAGAACTTCCCTTTGGCTTTATCTTGATGTGGAATGATCTTTTTCAACACCAGCTACTCCGGTGTGAATTGTCTAGGCTTGACTTTCTTGTTGAAGGCTCTAGTCATTCTATTCTGATAAAGTTGACCATGACATACGACGTTCATCCTTTTTCCGTCTATGAGGGCCAGTTGCTCATAATGGTTCTTTACCCACTCTGCATCGCTGAGCTCAGCTTCTTTTATGATCCTTAAGGAAGGAATTTAAACTTCGGCAGGAATAACAACCTCTGTGCCATAAACCAGCATATAAGGGGTTGCCCCGGTTGATGTGCGAACTGTGGTGCGATATCCCAATAAAGCAAATGATAACTTCTCGTGCCACTGCTTGTGCTTTTCTATCATCTTCCTCAATATCTTCTTGATGTTTTTGTTGGCGGCTTCTACAGCTCCATTCATTTGAGGTCGGTAGGCTGTGGAATTCTTTTGTTTGATTTTGAAGGTTTCACACATAGCTTTCATTAAATCACTGTTGAGATTGGAACCATTGTCGGTGATGATTGACTCTGGGACTCCGAATCGACAAACAATGCGGTCGTGGACAAAGTCTGCCACGACTTTCTTAGTGACTGCTTTGTAGGATGCTGCTTCGACCCACTTGGTGAAATAATCGATGGCAACTAGGATGAACCTGTGTCCGTTGGAGGCGGCAGGCTCGATTGGTCCAATGACATCCATGCCCCAGGCGGCAAACGGTCATGGTGAGCTTGTTGCATTAAGCTCTTTTGGAGGTACCCTTATCGTGTCTGCATGTACCTGACAGCGGTGGCATTTCCGGACATAGTCATCCAAAAGTAACCGAACCTGAGTATCTTCTTAGCCAAAACAAAACCGTTCATATGCGGGCCGCAGGTCCCGGCATGAATCTCCTCTAGTAGCTTGGATGCTTCCTTCGCGTCGACACATCTTAGTAGTCTCAAATCGGGAGTCCTCCTATACAGGATTCCTCCGCTATGAAAGAAGTTGTTGGACAGTCTCCGAAGCGTGCATTTCTGAGTATAATTTGCAAGCTCTGGGTACTCTCCCTTTGCCAAGTATTCTTTGATATCATGAAACGAAGGATTTTCTTTTGCTTCTTCTTCAACATGGACACAGTAAGATGGCTGGTTATGGATCTTCACTGGAATGGGATCAATGAAATTCTTGTCTGGATGCTGGATCATAGATGACAGAGTAGCAATTGCATCGGCGAACTCATTCTTGATTCTGGGGACATGCCGAAATTCTATCTTTGTGAACCTCTTTCTCAATTCCTGCACGTGGTGCAGATACGACAGTATCTTGGAATTCTTAGTAGCTCATTGTCCTTGTACCTGGTGTATGAGCAAGTCTGAATCACCAATCACTAACAGCTCCTGGACGTTCATGTCAATGGCCATGTTGAGCCCTAAGATACAGGCTTCATATTCCGTCATATTGTTGGTGAAGGGGAATTTGAGTTTGGTAGATACCGGATAATGTTGGTCCGTTTCCGATATCAGGACAGCTGCAATGTCAACTCCTTTGAAATTTGCCGTTCCATCGAAGAACATTTTCCAGCCATCACGGGATTCTGCAATGTCTTCTCTTATGAATGATACCTCTTCATCGGGAAAATATGTTTTTCGGGGTTCGTACTCTCCATCCACAGGGTTCTCAGCAAGATGGTCTACCAATGCTTGTCCCTTGACTGCCTTTTGAGTCACATAGACAATGTCGAACTCACTCAGCAGGATTTGCCACTTGGCCAGCTTGCCAGTGGGCATGGGCTTCTGAAAGATGTACTTCAAAGGATCCATCCTCGATATGAGGTATGCAATATATGCAAAGAAATAATGCCTCAGCTTCTGAGCTACCCAAGTCAAAATGCAGCATGTACGTTCTAGTAGAGAATACCGAGCCTCATATGGAGTGAACTTCTTGCTCAGATAATAAATGGCCTGCTCTTTTCTTCCTGTTTCATCATGCTGCCTCGGAACGCAACTGAAAGCTCCATCTAACACTTCAAGGTAGAGTAGCAAAGGTCTACCTGGCTCAGGTGGTACCAATACTGGCGGTGTTGACAGGTACTCCTTAATTCTGTCGAAGGACTTTTGGCAATCATCGGTCCATTAGATTGTGGCGTCCTTCTTTAGCATCTTGAAGACCAGCTCACATATAACTGTAGACTTTGCTATGAACCGGCTGATGTAGTTGAGGCGTCCCAGGAAACTCATCACATTCTTCTTGTTCCTTGGCGGTGGTAGTTCTTGGATGGCTTTGACTTTCAACAGATCCAGTTCTATTCCTCGACGGCTGACAATAAACCCGAGTAGTTTTCCAGCGGGAACCCCGAATGCACACTTTGCAGGGTTTAATTTCAGATTGTATTTCCGCAATATATTGAAGAACTTCCTCAGATCTTCTATGTGGTCTGCAAGTTTCTTTGACTTGATAATGACATCATCCACATATACCTCAATCTCCTTGTGTATCATATCGTGGAAAATAAGGTCATAGCCCTCATATAGGTGGCCCCAACATTCTTCAGGCCGAATGGCATCATCTTATAGAAGTATACTCCCCATGGCGTAATGAAAGTCATTTTCTCATCATCTTCCTCATCCATCCAGATCTGATGGTAACTAGCGAAGCAATCCACGAATGATTTAAGATCATGCTTGGCGCAATTGTCAATCAGGATGTGTATGTTCGGCAAAGGGAAGTCGTCTTTCGGACTGGCCCGGTTGAGATCCCGTTAATCGACACAGACTCTAACCTTTCCATCTTTCTTTGGCACTGGCACGATGTTAGCTAACCATGTTGGATACTCCACGACCCTGAGAACCCTGGCGTTGATCTGCTTGGTGACTTCTTCCTTGAATTTCAAACTCAAGTCGGGTTTGAACTTTCAGAGCTTTTGCTTTACCGGTGGACACATTGGATTGGTTGGCAGTTTGTGAGCCACAATGGATGTACTTAGACCAGTCATGTCGTCATACGACCATGCGAATATATCTTCGTATTCCTTTACAAATTATGTGTATTCTTTCTTCTCTGACGGCGACAAATGAATGTTGATGCGAGTTTCCTTGACATTTTTTGAATCTCCCAAGTTGACAACTTCGGTCTCATCCAGGTTGGACTTAGGTCTGTTTTCAAAATTCTCAACTTCTTTGACAATCTCGTCAGGTATATCATCTTCTTCTGAATCAACGTCCGTTTGTTGCGTTGTCTTGTTGCATGTCACAGTCATTGGTTCATCAAGACAAGTAATAGTGATGCTGTATAGATAAAGTAATGAGAGAAAAACAATAGTAATAAATATTGATTCATAAGAACTTTAAAAGTGCTTTTGATAAATTGAACAAATGTTTTTGAACATTGAAGATCTTATTGCAGGAATTGAAGAATGCGAAAAGGAAATCATTTAGTAAAAACAATGAATGATGCTTGTTTTAGCCTTGCCAACCCGAGGCTCGTCAGGCTTTGGCTGTTCTGACGGTTCAATTCTTGATATATGCTCCTCTGCTTACGTCCTGTATGGAAGGGCTTTCCTCCCCCTCCTCCTCAAGAACGACACAACAATCCATGTCACTATCCTCCAAGAATAAGTTCCTCAATGCTGCAAGTGCCTCTTCTTCATCTGACCCATAGATAATGTCGGCCTGATGGACAGTCTGCTCCTGATGCAGTATTGGATGCTCCAGTGGGTAGTAAGGACCGCGCCATAGTGGCGACCAACTATTAAATTCTTCCCAAGTATATTCGTATCCCAAACCGAAAGTGGTACCATGTTTCTTAATCATTATGGGTTTGGAGATCCCTTGGAGGTTCTTGCCGAGCCATTTACCTGGATCATACCCTCGCCAGTTCATCATACTTGCGATCTTGCTATCCCACCATTTGTCCTTATCTATGGCATTGACCCATTCGATGTGGTGGTAAGTCTCTCCACCTAGCTTCCTTCTTCCCTCGATTGCCGGAATAGTATCGCGACTGTAAATAAGATTGATTCCATCGCCATGAATGATCACTTCCTATTGGTTCCATTCAAACTTTACTGCCTGATGCAGCGTTGATGCTACGACCCCAGCAGCATGTATCCATGGTCGACCTAACAGCATGTTGTAGGATGCAGATACGTCTATCACTTGAAAGTCAACTTCGAACCATGTTGGCCCTATTTACAAGCACAAGATGATCTCGCCAATGGTGGACCTCTGAGAACCATCATAAGCTTTCACATTCATCGCTCCATCTCTTATCTCATGCAGCCCTTTTCCCAATTTCTTGAGCGTTATAAACGGACATATATTTAGACTGGATCCCCCGTCGATAAGAATTTTGGTGATGAAATAGTCTTCACATTGCATAGTGATGTGCAGGGCTTTGTTATGACCCAACCCTTCAGGCGGCAGCTCATCCTTATGAAAGGTGATCTTATGGCTTTCCAACACTTGGCCTACCATATTGGCCATCTCCCCACTAGTGATATTGTTCGGCACATACGCTTCATTTATCACTTTCAACAAAGCATTTCTATGTACCTCTAAATTTTGCAGCAAGGAGAGAATAGATATCTGAGCTGGCGTCTTGTTCAACTGGTCTATGACAGAATACTGCTTAGCCTGTACGTTCCTCCAAAGATCGTCTGGACCCGTCTCGATAATGGGTGGCCTATTGGAGGCCTATTTGCTTGATTCAGCCAGATGTTCAGGCGTATAGACTCTACCAATCCTTGCCATACCGTGTGTCGTGGTAGCTTCCTCAGTCTTAACCTTACCTTTTTTTCTTTCCTCGGCTGCATAGTCCCATGGTACAACATTTGTATAGAAGGGTGGCATGGTTGATATTGCCATTGTAATCGATGCAGCTACCCTCACTTCGAATGGAACATGCACCTTAGCAGGTGGCAGGACTACGGCCTCAAATGGTGCGGGTGCATTTGCCGGAGGCATGACTTCGACCTCAATTGGTGTCGGTGCCTTTGCGGGTGGCGCTGCTACAAACCCAAGAGGTACAGACATATCTACCTCAGCATCCTCAGATGGCTGAATCTGAACTATGATCGGGTTGAGAGTAACCGATGGTTTCTTTGGGTCGTCGCCTTCTATGATCAACTCGATCGACCCCTTGGGGTCCCAGTCTTCTTCTATTTCAATCATGTGGATACCTCCACCCTTATGGTCTGCAAGAGGATTGTTGCGGATGTTGGGAGCGGACTCCTTTACCACAATGACCTTGTTGTCAATCAAGGACTGTATCTTATCCTTCAAAGAGCGGCATTCATCGATGGTGTGTCCTTTCATGCCGGAGTGGTATGCACAGGACTTGTTTGGATTAACCCATTGAGAAGGATTTTCGGAGGTTACGGCAGGGATGCAGTTAACATAACCGGCAGACTTTAGTTTCTCATACAATTGGTCGATAGGTTCGGCGATGGTAGTATATTGTTTCGGAGGTCTACGATCAAAATTAGGCCGAGGTCTAGGGAAGTTTTGGCGTTCAGGGGGTGATTGATAGTGGGATGGTTGAGAATTATAGGTGTGGTAACAGGAGCAGGCTAGGAATATCTCAGTGAAGTAGGTTGATATGTATGCAGTGGGGATGATTGATAGGTTGGTGGTGGAGCTTGGTATGAGGGTGAGGGTGCTTGGTAATTTGGGGTCGGTTGATATGTGAGTGGAGGTGTTGGGTAGGTTTGATATTTAAGTGGAGATTTGGTTCTCTTTGAAACCATCACGACTCCTACATCCCTTTTCTTGGACACACCACCGGACTGTAGGGCCTTGTTTGTAGCTTGCAAAGCCTCAAAGTTAGTAACCATACCACTTTTGATTCCTTCCTCGATCCTTTCACCCAATTTGATAATGTCGGAGAACTTGTGGTTCTCAATCACCATCAACCGCTCATAGTATTGTGGGTCTTGATCCCGGACAAAGAACTTATTCATTTGTTCCTCGTCTAAGGCGGCCTGACCTTAGTAGCTTCAGACCTCCAGCGAGTAGCATATTCGCGAAACATTTCTGTGGGTTTCTTCTTCACATTCTGGATGTAGAACACATCTGGTGCGTTTTCCATATTAAACCTGAATCTATCCATGAAATCAGACTCCATGCTTACCCAATTCGACCATTTCCTGGGGTCTTGGCTGATGTACCAAGACAATGCATCTTCTTTCAAGATCCTCATGAACAACTTCATACGGATCCTCTCATCTTTCCCTACTCCAACCAGCTTGTCATAGTAGGTCCTCAGATGGACCCTTGGATCACCTGTACCATCAAACATTTCACACTTAGGAGGTTTGTACCCCTCGGGCAGTTCGACATCGGGCTATATGCAGAGGTCCTAATAGTTCATCCCCTCGACTACTTTGCTTCTCTCAATGCCTTGAACCCCGCTGGTCAGCTTCTTAAGTTCCTCAGCCAAGTTCCTGATAAGTAGATACTTTTCATCTGACTCAGGTGTGTATGCGATAGGTTGAGTGGAGTGTGTCATAGTCTCCACGTAGATAGGATTGTTGTGGTGGCCTCGTGCATGGGTGTAGAAATGGTCGTTTGTGGAGTTATGAGGTTCTGGGATAAGTAGTAGAGTGTTTTTAGGAGTACGACAGGTATTACATTGTGTTGGAAGGGTTTGATTCTTTGGTGGAGTAGTGTGATGATGAGCTGCGGGATGATTTTGCTGCTTTGGGATGTTTTGGGGAGGTGTAGGATTCTGGGTGTTAGGGAGGTTGACGTTTGGGACGCTGAGGGTAAATGACAGATTTGCCAAATTTTGAACCTGATCAAGATCTTCTTGGAATTTCAACAATTTCTGTTCTAGCTGCGACATAGGCTCGTTTGGAACCCGAATGCCTTGACCATCAGCGGCCTCTACTCATTCAACTATATTTTCTTTCCTGATGTTGCCTGAATCTTCCATTTTCTTCTTCCTTTGTTTTTGCCTTTGGGAGGACTAAGAGGAGGAGAGGGTGGATGGCCCCTGGATCTTGTGAGATAGGATGATGATGCCAGAGTGCACGAACCAACCTTTGGGGGAGGGAAATAATAAAATAAAGAAAACAAAAACAAAAACAAAATGTAGCCAAGTCAGTGAGGATTATGAAGAAGTATTGCGATATTTAAACACATAGTGCGAGAATGTAAAACGTGTCCTAATTTGGGACCCTCGTTGTGCCCGAGGTAGGCCTAGCGACAATTTAATTTAAAGAATTTGAAATGCCTCATTTCATTAATGTAAAAATAGACGAATCCAAAACGACACTAAATAAGCAAGAAATAATCACTAATGGCCATTGGCCTTATTACATCGATAAAGCGGAAAATAAAATTCCTATCTACTTGGTCCCAGAAGGACCTTCCCCGAGACTCGGCATCCTTGATTCCCTCGAACAGATTCCCCAGCTCACGAAGTCCTAGCAGCAGGTATGCTCTGGCTAGATGTCCACCTTCGGTCCCTTCAGCCTTTTGACAGTCTTCAACCCTCTTGATGAATTTACCCTCCAGTTTAACTATGCCTCGTTCTAAGTATCCCAACTTTCTATTGGTACTGATGGTCATGTCTATCCATTCCTCAATCAACTTCTTGTCGGACTCATGTATCTCGCGGTGCTCATCCTCGCATTCACGAATCCTTTTGCGTAGTTGATTGTACTTGACTTGTGCCTCGGCCTTTTCATCTATGATCCTGTGGCCTCGGACGAACCTCGGCTTTCCCAGACCATCCCAATTGTCTTTCAACCAACCCGAATAGAAAGGGGTGCAACTTGCATGATATTTGTCTGGTTCAATGATGTCCTTCTCCATTACGATCTTACAGTGCCTCATGTGTTGAGCGTGGCACTTGTGAGGACTATCATCATTCTGGAAGTCAGCCCGGAAGTGACTCATCTTGTCGACCCTCGGTATGACTTGCTTTCTACCCGCTTGTCTCATAACCCGGAGAGGTACGTAAGGATATGTTCCTCTCAAGACAATCAGTATCAGGAATGGTGCATCTCTGGATCGGACGATGAACTCTTCTGTTGAAAACCACTCGAACATCCATTGGACTTTCTCTTCAGTCAGATTATCGAAGAACTCAACCCATTCCTTGGCATTCTCAGGCTGAGCAAACATGTCAGGGATGTAAGTCATTCGCTTTGGATGGTGGAAAGCGATGTGGTCATTCCACGCCCTTTGTTGAAACTCTTGGCGGTACTGGCCCTTTTGGAGCTGTTCTAAGAGCTAGAGTTGTAGTAATAAGTTGCAGCCCTCGAAGTGTTTCGCTCTTCTTTGGCATTTCTCTAAGGCTCGATACATATCTGAAATGATCATGGGAACGATGCTGAACGTTTGCCCACCAATTCCCTCCATTAGGGTCTTGGTTACCATAGGCAGCCTAGTATGGATTCTTTCTTTCTTCATCGGAAATACAATCAGACCCAAGAAGCAAACCATGAAGATGAACACCCTACGGTGAATGTGTCCCAAAGATGTGATGGCGAATTCATCATGGAAGGTACGGTATGACTTGCTATGGCCGTACCTTTCATACAAGTAATCAAAAGGGATGTATGATTCCATAACTATAGTTTGAGTAAGTGCAGTGTGGAAGGGCCAACCTTAGTGTGTCAGAGTTCAGAGGGAGCTCAAGGGTCCCAAAGAAGTCACACACTAATGGGGAAGAACTTAGGGGTCTAAGAATAGAGTGAGAGTGCTTGACATAGTTTTGAAAAAAAATGTTTTAGTAGGAAAACAATGTTGAAAGAGACTTAGTAGAAAAGTAGTTCAAAGAGAGAGAGAGAGAGAGAGATGTTTAGTAAGACAGTTTTTTTAGAAAAGTGGGGTAATTAACAAACAATAGGCCTAACATAGAATCAGAACAGGTTCAGCAAAGCCCAAACAACATAGAACCAGTATAGGTTCAGCAACACAAACCTTCACCCAGAGGTAATGGGGGATTGGGGACACATAAAGCGCATAATGGTAAACACATAACACAGAATCAAGTAGCTTTAGTGGGCAAATTGTTTTGCCAAAGGGAGATTCATACTAGAACCAGTTAGACATAAAAGGGAATCACATTGACTGAAAAAGGGGATAAACATGCTGATCCTAAGAGGGTAGTATATAACTAACATAAAGAGATTAATTACATGTTGAACAGCAGAAACAGAGATAGAAACAAATCAGGACCATGATGAACTGAAAAGGAAAAAGAAACATATTATTTTTGAGACTTAAATTGAAATCAGGACATACTAGTAAAAGAGGACAGTAAACACAAAGTTGAGGATATGGGAGCACAATAGTTAGCCTTGGCTTGCAGCCGGCTAACTTAGAACAGTAATAAGTAACACAGAAAGAGAGCAGAAAGTTTTTAGTTGTGAGAGAGAGCTTTTGAACCAGTGTGTTCGTGTGTTATGCTAATGAAAGACCAAGGCATTTATAGTTCGAAAACAGGTAGCAAAATAAGGTAAAATAGCAGTTCCGGAGTAATTATAGAAGTACATGCCAATTAGAATCAAATTAGTATAAAGACTTCCTTCAATTAAGGAATCACACTCAATCAGTAATGGTCAGTGATAGAATAAGGAAAGAAAATCGTATGAGGCTGATTGTGGCACATAAGGAAATAGTATAAGTGTAAATTAGGTATAGAGCATGTAATTAAGGCCAAGTTCAGAAATTTTAATTAAGGAAAATACAGATGAATTATTTGACAGTAACATTAGTTATGAAAATAAGGCAAGAGATAAATTTGAATTCCGAAAATCAGTAAGGAAGTCCTTGAGTGAGGTCCTAATTGCGGGAAGTCAATATTTAATCAAGAAAAATATCACACGTTTAAGGGAAGACGCAAGAATTAATAGAGAACATTGTGCAAAATCAATTGAGTATCAATCATAGAGATTCAGGGATTCACAAATAGAAAACAATACTGAGTTAGGGGGAATTAGCATAAGCTTATGAGAATAAACAGAATAACTCATAATAGACGAAAATCAGAAACCCTAATAGGCAAATACAGGGTAAAATCACATAAGTCAGGGATTCACATAGAGCATGGACTAATTAACAGAATAAATGTAGCACAGGCAGGATAAGTGAAGGTTCAACAACATTAATGAACAAAAGTAGAGTAGAATCACATAATAGGCAGGAATAATTGCAGCCAGAAACCCTAACAAGAAAACATAGGGTAAAAATTGTAGAATCGCGGAGTACTCATGAGAAATAGTACACATAATAGAACATATCATCAAACAAACTCAGAACCCTAGGATTAGAACTTAGAAAAATTAGAGTTTTCAAAAAGAATAACTCGGATAGAGGAGAAAGATTAAACAAACATTTAACCATGGTGAGAATCATAGATTAATACCAAAAATCAGAAGGAAACACGTTTTGAAAAAGGGGTCAGGAACCCTAGTTTTGAAGATGAAGAGTCGTTTTAGGAAAAATCGGAAAACCTTTTAAGAAACAATAGAATAATTCACAATACACCTAGATCTATTGCAGATCTAGGAAATCAGAGGCTAGTGATTAGGGTTTCATAGAGACAACCCAAAGAGAAGGAGAAACAACTTAAGAACCACTGATTCTAGCCGGAGATAAGGAAATCTTACTCGGACGATCGTGAACGGCCGGAAAATGGCATGAGAGGTCATGGGGATGAGGTGAATCGCCGTCTGGTTACCTTGAAGACCTCAGGGCAGTGATACCCGGCGTAGGTAGGCAAACCATGGGGGTAGGAGAGCGGAGAGACCACCATAAAGGCCGGCAAGTCCATGGCCGGTGAGAGCCATGTCGGTTCTAGCAGAGGGAGTTTTGAGAGAGCTGAGAGAGATAAGAGATGAGTGTAACAGCGGAGTGTGATGAGAGAAATGAGAGGTGGGGAAGGGTAGTCATTAGAGTTAATTAAGGTAAGCCATGATTTTAGAGGACCTGGGCCGGGTTAGGTAGAGGTTTGGGCTTGGGTCGTATTGGGATATTTTAATTGGGGTTTGGGCTGATTTTAATAGGCCAGAATTGAAATGAAAAATGGCTATTTGTTAAAATACCCTATAAAATAGATTAATAATTTATAAAATGGCTAATAATTAAAAAAATGAAATTGATGCTTAATAGATTAAATTAAAGTGATTAATTAGTATTTAAAATACAAATAACTAATTATTGAGTAAAAATAGCATGAAACATATAATTAGGCTATAATTACAAAGCTATTGCAATTATAGCCAAATAGTGCCAATTCGACTAATTATGAAATAATTTGCCCTTAATAGGATCAAAATTTATATCTTAAATCAAGAAACGTTTTGTAAATCATTTATAATGCAGTATATAATTAATTACTAGGATAAAAATACTGGATAAATTAAAATAAATTAATAAAAATATGTGAAAATTATACGAAAATACGATTGTTATAAAACCTGATTTTGAAGGTATATATGTAGAATTAAAACTAATTTGAGGAAAACACTAGCCACTCTGAAGAGTAGGTAGTCATAACTTAAATGAAGTGTGCAGAGTAGCCGAACCACAAAATCTATTGTGATATGCTCCCATTTCCACTCTGAAGTATCTAGACTCTAAGGCAAATCGCGTGGCCTCGGATGCTCATACTTAACCTGCTGACACTTAAAACATCGTGCCACAAACTCAATAATTTCTTTCTTCATCCTTCTCCACCAGTAGTGCTACTTCTAATCATAGTACATCTTTGTGACACCCATATGAATGGAATACCGCGAACTATAGGCCTCCTCAAGAATCAACTCCCACAATTCATCCACATTGGGCACACAAATATGGCCCTAAAGCCTCAATACCCCACCATCACAAATAGTCACCTCCTTAGAATAATAGTGTTGCACCATGTCCTTAAGAGCAAGCAAGTGAGAATTATCATACTAACACGCCTTGATGCGCTCAAACAAAGACGGTTGTGATACAACACAAGAAAAACCCCTTCTAGGCTCCGGAATATCCAACCTCATGAACATGTTGTCCCCAACCTGAACATCCAAAGCTAACAGTCTCTCCCCAACTGCGATAAAAGAAAGACTCCCCATGCTCTCAGCCTTCCTACTCAAAGCGTCAGGCACCATATTGGCCTTCCCTATATGATAAAGAATGGCAATATCATAGATCTTTAGTAGCTCTAACCACCTATGTTACCTCAAGTTTAAGTCCTTTTCTTTGAATAAGTGTTGAACACCCTTGGGATTCGTGAACACCTCACAAGACACGCTGTAAAGATAGTGCCTCCAAATCTTAAGCGCGTGAACAATGGCTGCTAACTCCAAATCGCATTGGGTAGTTCCTCTCATTGGGATTCAACCGACGCAAGGCAAAATCAATCACTCTACCCTCCTGCATCAACACACACACAATGTCAACCTGTGAAGCCTCATAAGACTGTATATGAACCTGATGTTGAACGCAAAACCAGAATCGGATTTGTAGTCAAGGTAGTCTTGTGATTTTAAAAACTCTTCTCACACTCATCAGACCACCTGAATGGGAACCTATCCGAGTTAATCTAGTTAAAAGAGTTGCAATGGACGAAAAAACCTCCACGAAGTGGCGATAATACCTAGTCAAGCCTAGAAAACTCTGAATATTAGTAGCGGTAGAAGGCCCAGGCCAACTTTGAATTGCCTCAACCTTCTTCGGATCTACCTTAATCCCTTCACTGGACACCACACGACCCAAGAATGCTGCCTAGTCTAACCAAAACTCGCACTTGGAGAATTTAGCATATAGCTTCCTCCTTTTAAAGTCTGGAGCACGGTACTCAAGTGTTGCTCATGCTCCTCTCACCTGCGAGAATACACCAATATACCATCAATAAAGACAATGACGAAAGAATACAGGTACGGTTGAAACACATTGTTCATCAAGTGCATGAAAGTTACTGGGCATTGGTCAGCCCAAAACATATCACCAAGAACTCATAGTGGCCATAGCATGTCCTGAAAGCCGTCTTCCGAATATCTAAAGCCCAAATCTTGAATTGATGGTACCCTAATCTCAGGTCAATCTTCAAGAATACTCTAGTACCCTGGAGCTGATCAAATAAACCATTAATAAGCAGTAGTGGGTACTTGTTGTTGATAGTAACCATGTTAAAGTTGCATGTAGTCAATGCACATCCTCATAGAGTCGCATGTCTTCTTCACAAATAGAATTGGAGAATCCCAAGGTGAAACACTTGGTCTAATGAAAACTTTATCAAGTAACTCCTAAAGTTGTTCCTTTAACTCCTTCAACCCTTTTGGAGTCATGCACAACTATGGAATAGATATGGGTTGAGTGCCCGGCACCAAGTCAATACAAAAATCAATATCCCTATCAGATGGTATGTTCGGTAGGTTTGCTGGATGTACATCAGGAAACTCTCTCACTACCGGAACTGACTCAACGATAAGAGTGCCAGATCTAACATCCCTCACAAAGGCTAACTATGCCAAGCACCCTTTCTCAACCATCTGTTGTTGTTATTTTAGGAAAGGCACCACACTACTAGGAACATGACCCAATGAACTTGTCCACTCCAACCTCGTAAATCCCGGCATGTCCAATGCCATGGTCTTAGCGTGAGAATTAAGAATAGTGTGATATGGTTGATAGCCTATTAGTCGAAGACTGAACATCCATTGCTATGGCCTCTCCATCTCCGGTATAAGTGTCAAAATGGCTATGCTCTCCGCTTTCCTACTCAAGGCATGACCACTATATTGGCCTTTCCCGGATGATATAATATGGTGATATCATCATAGTCTTTCAATAACTCTAACTATCTCTGCTACCTCAAATTAATATCCTTTTCCTTGAATAGATGTTTGAGACTCCGATTGTCGGTGTAGGCCTTGCATGGAACGCCTTATAGATGATGCCTCCAAATCTTGAGCGCGTGAACGATAGTTGATAACTCCAAGTCATGCACGGGGTAATTCTTCTCATGGACCTCCAACTGACGAGATGCGTAGGCAATCACCCTACCATCCTGCAATTATACGCGCGAAGTCCAATACGTCATCACAATACACGGTACAAGGTACCAACACTGGGGCTATAGTCAAGGCAGTCTTGAGCTTCTAAGATCTCTCCTCACACTCGTCATACCATCTGAACAGAGTGCCTTTTAGAGTCAACTTTTTCAATGGGGCTCAGATAGATGAAAACCTCTCAAAGGAACGACGATAATAGCCCGCCAAACCCAAGAAGCCCTGAATATTTGTAGATGAAGTAGGTTTATGTCAATTCTGAAGCCCTGAATATTTGTAGATTCTTACGATCCTCTTTGATACTCTCAGAAGAAACAACATGACCCAAGAAGGCAAACTGAGTCTAACCAGAACTCACACTTTGAAAACTTGGTAGATAGCTAATGATCCTTCAAATTCTAAAGTACAATCCGTAGGTGCTGCTCATGCTCCTCTCGCTACGAGAGTAAACCAAAATATCATCAATGAAGACAATCACGAAGGAATCCAGATAAGTCTTGACACTCGGTTCATCAAATCCATGAAGGCTTCTGGATACCTATTCAAGCCCACTGACATCACCAAGAAAGCGTAATGACCATATTGAGTCCTAAAAGTTGTCATTGTGACATCTGAGGCGCTAATTCACTTGTTGGTATCTAGATCTCAAATCAATCTTGGAAAACACCTTGACACCCTGATGTTGGTCAAATAAATCATCAATTATAGGCAACAGATACTTGTTCTTGATAGTAACATCTTTCAACTGCCGTTAATCAATTCACATCCACATCGATCCGTCCTTTTTCTTAACAAACAACATTGACGCACCCCAAGGTGATACACTCGGTCTAATGAGTCCCTTGTCAAGAAAATGTTGTAATTGATCCTTCAATTCCTTTAACTCAACTGAGACATACGGTACAGTGGAATAGAACTAAGTTGAGTGTCTGGGACAAAATCAATGCACAATTTGACATCCTTGTCAGGTGGAAAACCCGACAAATCTATAGGAAACACCCCTGGAAACTCACTCACAACCAGTAACGAATTCATAGAAGGAGCATCTATACTAGAATCACGACTATATGCAAAATACACCAAACACCCTTTCTTGACCATTCGCCGAGCCTTCAAATATGAAACCACCCTGCTTGTGGAGTGACTGAGGGTCCCTTTCCACTCTAATCAAGGCAACCCTGGTATGGCCAATGTGATAGTCTTGGCAGGAGATCCAAGATAGCATAATATGGGGAAAACAATTAATAGTAGCAGAAGATCAACCACAATATCAAAAAAATTAATAGTAACAACACAAGACCGGTATACCCAGTCAACTACTATGGAATCTCCAACTGACGTAGACACTGAAACAGGAACATCAAGAGAATCACGAGGCGTACTCAAATGCGAAGTAAAATATGAAGACACATAAGAATATGTAGAACTGGGATCAAACAATGGAAGCACCTTTATGACAAATTGAGATAATACCTATAATAACTATATTGGATAACTCCACCTCAAGTCTAGCCGGAAATGCATAACAACATCGTTGATCCCTACGACCATGTCCTCCATTTATCGGACAACATCTCACTGTTTGGCCTACACTTTGAGCTACCTGACCCCTGCCTCTAGCTGGTTGAGTGGGTAGTAGAGCCACCGGTGCCGGAATCATAGCACTAGTAACCTGCTATGGAATACTGCTCTATCAGCTGGGGAAAAACTCCGCGACATGCCTCAGGTCCCCATATACATAACAAGCCATAGAATTACATGACTGCTAAACCCGGAGCTATCCCTGTCGACTTTAATTACCACCATGGTAACTCTGTATCGGAGGTGCACTAACGGGAGCTGGAGGTGAAATATATGCTAGCTACTCGGAACGAGGCCCATAAGCATTGTGGCTGCCTGAAGTAACATGTGTAGCATGTAGGGATGACTGTACCACCATGATATGATGACCTCTACCAAAAGAACCTCTTGTTCTAGACAAGGCACCACCGAATCCTCCAAAATAACAGGGCCTTTTGTCAGAGGTCGTCTCCTTAGCCTGGCCTCTAATGCGCTTGATCCTCCTACCGATCTCCACTACCTAGTAAAAGAAATCTCAAACTTGGTCTCTTTGGTCATCCTATCAGTCTCCGCACGTTCTCCCTCTCAGCAGGGATCATGATAGTTGCATGGCGTGACAAATCCACAAATATAGTCTCATACTGAGTAACAGTCATGCTAACCTGTTGAAGACGCTCGAACTGACTGCGTAACTTCTCTTTCTAAGTGAAGGGAATTATTTCATCAAGAACAATTGCACAAAATTGAGTCCATGTGAGAGGAGTTGATCCCGCTGGCCTACCCTGCTTATAAACCTACCACCACCTCTTGGCAGAACCATGTATACGAAATATGGTGAAATCAACTCCATTGGACTCCATTATACCCATATTGTGCAAAATATCATGGTAAGAGTCCAACTAGCATCCTCTAAAGGTGCACCACTAAAGTGAGGGGAAAACAACTTGGTGAACATGTCAACCACCTCAGCTCATCAGCTGACATCGCAGGTCTATCCTCGGATTGTGTAGCACCAGTAAGTTGAAACCCCCTAGAAATCTTAAGGTCTGGTAACCATGATCCATCTGCTCTAGAGTATGAGTAGCGGAGTCTAAAATCATCCCCAGATGTAAGAAATGGATGGCACCACAGGAAACATATCTCCCTGAGCCATACTATCCATGAGGTCAACCATGCGGACTAAGGAATCCTGAAGCACTAGGGTAGCAATGAACCCCTCTAGTACATGAGTCGGTCCTACGGGATCAACCTAATCTAGAATCTTGTCATCCTTCTCTATATGGGACTCGACAATAGGTGTTGCAGCGTGTGCTCTAGGCTGAGCTATGCCTTTACCTCGGCTTCTGCTCTTTTACCCGCCCCTACCCCTAGTAGTGGCTGCTACCTAGGGCTCTGGCTCCTGATCCACTGCGGATGATGCACGTGTCCTCACCATCTATGAGAGAATATGAGAAGAAATATTCAAACTTCATGTAACAAAGTCACACGATAGAGAAAAGAAAGAATGCAAGATTTTCACAAAGCCTTATAGCCTCTAATAAGATAAGTACAGTTGTTTTCATACGGCTCCTAAAGACTCTACTAAGCTTGATCATGACTCGTGAGACCTATGCAATTTAGGGCTCTATTACCAACTTGTCATGACTCAAAATTCCAACTAAGTGGGTCGTGATGGAGCCTAACACCGCTTTCTGGGCAAGCCAACTCACAATAAAAACTACGAAAGAACTACAATTAACGGAACAACAAGATAGTAATATAGTGTAAAAGCAACTCATAGTACATATTATAAGTCTAAAATCAATGCTAACAGTCAAGCATCCCAAGACATGGAGTTTACTAAATACATGAGTTTACTAACAAGTACATAAGCTTCAGGAGTTTACTAAATACATTGTCTTGAAGAAAAATATGTCACTGTCTGGAAAATAGAAACAACGAAATGAAAATAGAAGATGACTCTAAGGCTTGCGAACAGAATTCAGCTCTACCTCAAATCACCTGACTGGTATCCGCTAAGAACCTCTCGCAACTCCGTTGGTACCAATATATGTATCTACACAAGAAGTGTAGAAGTATAGTTTGAGTATAACCAATCTAATGTACTTCGTAAGTGTCAAGCCTAACTCCGACGAGCTAGTGACGAGGTTAAGAAAAGACACCTACAAATAAACCAGTGCAGTTCCAATATCAAAAAGTACGAGATGACAAGTAAAGTACTAAGTATAAGGCAGGATTATAACATGTGAGAATGACAATAAGTACATAAGTAATGGATATAAAAACAAGAAAGTAAAGGAAGGTATTACGGAATAAATCACAAGTCTTGGTTTCTGAACGACCTTTCAAGAATAAATAACGAAGTCACAACGCCAAGTCCACAATTCGATTAGCAAAGTAATGATCAGTGAAATCAACAAATGGCACGGCAACACCCTTCATGATTTTACTCTCATCTTTATGCTATAACATAAAAACAAGCACGAAAACACTCCTCGTGCGCATCCTCACTTTCACTCAAGCACGGAAATACCCTTCGTGCAATAATATCAATATATGAATAAGGTACGGAAACACCCTTCTTGCACAATCACTCTTCTTCGAAGCACGATAATTCCCTTCGTGCATTTCACTCTTCCTCACCAAGCATCACATACAACACAATACCAAGAAAGGTGGAAAGCATATCCAACATCAATGATAGTATTTAAACACAATGGGTCATATGAGAATTTACCAACAATTTAGCACCAACAAACAATCAACAATTCGACGATCTCAACGCCCAATATCTCAATAATCTCAACGTAGGAAATAACATGAATACGAAAAATTTAAGAATTATACAATCTATCTAAAGCATGGAAGACATAACACACAAAGTAAAATAGCACCCATAAGGCTAATTCTACTCGCATGCTTATCCCATGGCCAATGCATATACACTCATCACCTTACATATACGCCGCTCCAACACATAGATCATATAGCAAATAGACTCGATCATACCTTATTTTTCTCAAATCAAGATTAACCAAGACACTTACCTCTTTTCGGAACACGGTCAACATTCCCATACGGCGTTTCCTTTAGAACAAGCCTTCAAACCACTTGTATCTAGTCAATTATTGTTTAAACAAGTTAAAACAAGTTTTAGAAACTACCCTCGAATGAAAAGAAGCCAATCTTTGTCATAATTGGAAAAGTCAACAAAAAATTAACTCGCACTCACGTGGTCGAAATCTCAAATTAAGTCCAAATCTCGATTATTCATTCACCCTCGAGCCCGAATATGTAATTTATTTCGAAATTTGACCTCAATTTGAGGCCTAAATCCCAATTTTTTAAAATTTCAAAATTCTATCCAAACCCCTCAATTACTACTCTATGAATCTTAGATTTGATAGTGATATTCATAAATTAAAAAAAAGTAATGAAAATTGAACAAAAACAAGAAGATTACTAACCTATGAAGTTGAGAAGAAATTGTTCTCCGAAAATTGGCTTTATAGAGTCTAGGTTTCAAAAATGGTAAATGAGCTATGTACCGAAATCCTCAACCTTTCCGTAGCTCCATATATCGCATATTTCGACTCCTATTCGCAATTGTATTGTTAGCAAATGCGAACAGCTAGTCGCATTTGCGAACCAGTCTCTTAGCCTCCGATATCGCAAAAGTAGTGCCTTCATTGCAAATGCAAACCAGGGTAATCTGCAAGTGCGAATAAAGCTCTGCAAACCTTAACTCCCTCAGAGTCACAATGTGACAAAACCATCGGAAATGTGATGACCACCACCATCGCAAAATCGAGCATAGCTTCGCAAAAGCAAAGTTATCCCAGCCCCCTCCAATACCGCAAATGCGAGCTTGGCCTTACAAATGTGAGGCTCGCATTTGCGAACAGGTCCTTGCAAATGCGAGACCTGCAGTTCAGCTATCCAAACCATTTGCAGCACATCCGAAACACACCCGATCCCCTCGGGCTCCAATTCGTACATCCACACAAGTGTAACAAAATCATACAAACTTGCTCAGAAGCTCGCATCATCAAAATAACATCAAAACAAGAATCGATCACTAAAACTCAAGATTTTTCAAAATTAAACCAAATTTTCCAGCTTTTCATATAACGTGCCGAAATGGTATTGGGTCACCCGGGACCCAACCAAACATGCATACAAGTCCGAAATCATCATAGGAACCTACTACAATTATCAAATCACCGATCTGAGTTTGTTGAACAAAATCGTTAATCGTGGACAACTCTAGTCATTTTTAACGTCGAAAAATGATAGTTCCTTTATAATTTAACATATAAACTTTTCGAAAATCGACACGGAATGCTCACGCAAGTCGTAAATCATCAAATTGAGCTATAAAAGATCTCGAAACAAGGAACAGAGAGCTAGTACCCAAGATAACCTTGGCAAGTGGGCCGGTCAAAGGATGCGACCTATATGGGTAGTGGGCCTCAACGGTCCTAACCGTATAAGATCGGAACCGGGGGGAGGTGGGTTGGGTAGTGGGCCAGTCCTGTGCGCGAGTTCGCGAGACTGGGACCGGCTGGGTACCGGTTCAAGCGATCCTAAACGGGCCTAAATGGGCCCAATGACTCTTATTTTAAATAAAAAAAACTACCCGTTAGGGAATTTAAAATGTAGTCGTTTCTCTGCCAAAATAGCCATTTAACCCCCCTCCCCCCAACTTTGTTTTAACCCCAAACTTTTTATAATTACACTTTTTTCCTATTCAACTATAAATAACCCCTCATTCTTTCATTCTTCTCAAAAAATCATCAATCTCTCTCTAATTTTCTTCTATAATTGCTTACTTTATTGTTGCAATTTGTGAAAAATTATGAAGTTGGTGAATTGAAGTCTTCAACGATAATTAATTTTTAACAAGTTATTTGTCAATTCGGTAAACTTGTTACAACTCTTAAGTTTTAATATTATATTTTTTTTTATTTTATTTACTTTATATTGATTGATTAATTAAAATGGCTTATTCGTTAAAATTTTTTTAGTAAAAATAAAGAAAAATCCAAGAGTGGTGAATCTAATGGTCAAGTTGTTCCTCCTCCACTTCCCCCCGGCTCCCCGACCCAAGGGTGAAGAAATTTATCAACTTCCTATTGATTCTATGAAATAAAAGATTAAAAAATAATTTTTCCATATTCCCCTTATTTATGGTGTTGTTACCTTGTTAAATCCTACTAGGAAATTAGGAGGTACTCAAATTTGGTATGATACTTTTTATAATGGTTTAGCACTTGAAGATGAGGAGTAGCCTAAACTTTCGGACGCAATAGCCTCAATTAAAATAAATGCTCAAACTATTTATAATTCTTATCAAGTTGCATTAGATCATTCTAGACCAAATGTTCCAACTTCTTCTTCTTCTAGTTCTCAATCATCTAAAAGAATTGCGGGAGTAAGAGCACTTAGTTCTTGGGCGGGGTTCAAGAGTTCTCAAAGTTCTAGTAGTAGTGATTTTTCACAACTAAATGAGCTTGAAGTTTATTTGTCACAGGGAATTGAGGAAGCCAATCACGACTCTCTTTTAATATTTTGAAATGTTGGAGGGACAAAGAAAAATACTTTCCGATTCTTTCAAGGATGGCCCGAGATATTTTAACTATTCAAGCTTCAACAGTGGCATCAGAGAGCGCTTTCAGTCAAGCAAGACTTTAACTCGGTGATTATAGAGCGTCTATGAGGGAGAGCTTAGAAAAATCAGTACTTTTCAGAGATTGGATCCGTGCGAAAAGAAGAAATTTTGGACTTGCTGAATCACAACCAGAGGTAGACGAAGCTTACGAAGAAATGCCAGCTGAACTTGCGAAGGATGTTGCTTCGCCCAGAAGCGGTGATGACCAAGCTTCTTTTCCGCCACCACCAATGGAAATTCCTCCGGACCGTGAAGGATTTATGAAATTTGTAAGAGATACCATGTAAATTAATATGTAACTTGTATTCTGGCACATCTTGATTAGTTTCTTTTTCTTTTCAATGATGGTATTAGCACCTTGTTGTGCTCATTTCATAGGGGGAGGAAGACTAAGAAAGATAATGACATGTTTGGTTGATGCAATAATAAAATTATAACGCATTGCTTTGAATATCTCTTTACAATGTATTTGCCTTTAAATTTGAATTAAAAATTTTAGGTCACAATTTTATAATACAATTTACAAGGAATTGTCTTAGATATTTTTATTACCATTGTCACGACCCCAAATCCTAACAGGTCGTGATGGCGCCTATCGTGGAATTAGGCTAGCCGACCATCACCTTACTGCGCCTTTTGTTCAATTATAATAGTTCACAATTAAATAATAAGCAAGCAACCACATCATAATTAATATAATAAAGTATTAGCGTCCCAATATTAGCCTAACCAACCTCCCAAGAACTGGAGTCAATAGTCATGAGCATCTAAGAATAAATAAATCTAACTCTGCTAAAACTATGATATATGTCTCTGAATCAAATGCTAAAACTAAATAAGGAATGGAAATGGAGAAGCTTTGGACGGTTGACAGCTACCTCGAAATCCCGTGAAATATTGCTACCGAACCTGCGTCAGCTACTGCTGCGTGCTAGTACCTGGATCTGTGCACAGAGGCACAAGGAGTCTTTATGAGTACGCCAACTCAGTAGTAATGAAAAGAAATCACAGTCTGAGAAATATAAACACACAGTACATATACACCATTCACAAAAGCCAGTAAAACACTAAGTCACCACGTAGTATTCATAAATTATAAGTTCGAAATCAGTTCTCAGAAATCCCTTGAAATTAGTACAACATCAGTGTCTCTCAGTAAAACCAGTTCGAAAACGAAGTAAATCATAGTTTGAAAACATAGTAAAATCATCATAAAAGTGCCTGTCGGGCCAAAATCCTTTTCTCATAACAGATGCCCTCAGGCATTCCCTCAATCACTCAGTATCAATCATCACTCAGTATCAGCCCTGCGGGCAATCATCATCACTCCTTCGGTATCGACGCTCACTGGGGGTGTGTTACAGACTCCAGAGGGTCTCCTACAGCCCAAGTGCAATTATAACATAAGGCTTGGAAGCCTTCTCATCTCTCTCATGAAGCCTGGAAGCCTCCTCACATCACTCATAAGGCCTGGAAGCCTTCTCACCTCTCTCATAAGGCCTGGAAGCCTCCTCACCTCTCTCATAAGGCCTGGAAGCCTCCTCACATCACTCAGTCAGACACTTTCAATTAGCCCTTAGGCCATAAACAAACCGGGTTCTCGACCCAAAACAGTGTTTCATTTTTCAAGAAATAGTATCAAAATACTCTGAGTGTCAAAACAATTTATCAGGAAAAGACTGAGTGTAAATCACAACATATCAAGTGAGGAAACACAGTAAAACAGTCCCCCAGGGGGTAAACAGATCGGCACTAGGCCCCAAACACGGCTTACAGCCCAAAACATATCATAATATATAAATACTAATTAACCAAAGGCTTAAAAATGGTTTTCGCAACTCAATAGTCGCCTAAATAGGAAATATGTTTCCAAAGTTTCCACCTTTTCATTTCAAAACCCGTGAAAGGGTGCATAGTCCGGGGTTTCATACCCTCAGGACAGGATTTAAAGACATTACTTACCTCAAAACTAGCCCGAAATTACTCCGCAATGCGCTTGCCTCTCGAATCAACCTCCGAAGGCTCCAAATCTACCAAGTTCAGATTTTTATCATCAACATATGTTTAAGGAATAATTTCCAATTGAAAAATATCAAATTTAACTCAAAAATCCGAAAGCGGTCAAAACCCGACCCCCGGGACCGCATCCCGAAACTCAGAAAGTTTTACAGAAAAGTATTCTTCATCTTCTCACGATTCCGTACATATAAAGAACACCAAAATCGGAGTTCGTTTGACCCCTCAAATCGACCCTTGAAGGTGTCAAAATCTCATGCCGCAAAATCCTATTTCTCTACTGCTTTTCATGAATTAAAGGCTGAGATTATGGTCTTTAATCACCCATAAACGAGTTTTAATAATCAAATTACTTACCTCTGCAACTCCCAATGATTTTCTCCTCCAAAAATCGCCCAAAAAGCTCTCCTCCGCTCAACAATGGTGTAAAAGAGGGTTTAAGTCGCGGAAAGGTTATTATTTAACTGCCCAGTGATTTACTCTCCGCGATCGCAGCCTTGGACCTGGGATCGCACTGACCAATTCCCCCAGACCTCCGCGATCACAACAAAGCGCACGCGATCGCGGTTCAATAGAACCTCAACCTACGCGATCGCGAAGAACAACTGACCCCGCTCCCCACGCGCCTGGCTAACTCTACGCGATCGCACTGCATTGGGCCCGTTCTACTCCGCGATCGCACCTCCCTTATTGCAATCGCATAGACCAATCTGAGCATGTCCATAATTAACTCTCTGCGATCGCACTACTTCACCCGCGATAGCAGTGAACAAAATCATTGTGCACAAAAACCAGAAAACCAGCAATTGTTCTAAGTCCAAATGAGTCTGTTAATCACCCGAAATCAATCCCGAGCCCCTCGGGACCCCAACCAAACTTACCAACATATCCCATAACATCATTCAAACTTAGTTGCACTCTCAAAACACCAAAACTAACATCAAAACACCAAATTTACATCGGATTCAAGCCTAAGAACTTTGATATTTCTAAAATTCACCAATGATGCCGAAACTATCCAAATCAACTCCGATTGACCTGAAATTTTGCAGACAAGTCCAAAATGACATTAAGAACTTGTTCCAACTGTCGGAATTCCATTCTGACCCCGATAGCCTATTTTTAACTTCCGTCTGGAATCGCCAAAAACTAACTTCCGCCAATTCAAGCCTAATTCTACACCGGACATCACAAAATTATTCTGCACACACTCCTAAGTCCCAAATCACCTAACGAAGCTATATGAGTCATAAAATCCGCATTCCGAGGTCATTTACCAATAAGTCAACTCTTAGTTGACTTTTCCCATTTTAAGGCTATTCTTAAGGACTAAGTGTCTGAATTCTCATTTAAGCATTCGGATTCCAAGCCTATCAATTCTAACACATTAACAATAGAATAACAAATCTATAATAAGTCAATAACAACAGTTAAAATGCAGGTTTTACCTAACGACAGACCGGGTCGTTACATTCTCCCCCTCTTAAACAAACGTTCGTCCTCGAACGAGTCTAGAGACATACCTGGAGTCTCAAACAAATGAGGATATTTGCTCTGCATCTCCCGCTCGGTTTCCCAAGTAGCCTCCTCTACTGGTTGACCTCTCCACTGCACCTTCACTGATGCTATCTCCTTAGATCTCAGCTTTCTGACCTCACGAGCTAAAATAGCTACTGGCTCAACCTCGTATGACATATCACCCTCGAGCTGAACTGTGCTGAAGTCTAACACATGAGACGGATCACCAACATATTTCCTGAGCATCGACACATGAAACACCGGATGAACACTCGACAAGCTGGGTGGCAAAGCAAGTCTATAAGCCACCTCTCCAACCTTCTGAAGCACCTTAAAAGGATCGATAAATCGCGGACTCAACTTTCCTCTCTTTCTGAACCTCATAACACCCTTCATGGGTGACACTTTGAGCAGTACCTTCTCACCTTCCATAAACGATACATCCCGAACCTTCCGGTTCGCATAACTCTTCTGTCTAGACTGCGCCGTGCGAAGTCTCTCCTGAATCAACTTCACCTTCTCCAACGCATCCTGAATCATATCTGTGCCCAACAACTTAGCCTCACCAGGCTCGAACCAGCCAACCGGAGATCTACACCTCCTACCATATAAGGCCTCGTACGGGGCCATCTGAATACTGGACTGATAGCTGTTATTATATGCAAACTCCGCTAATGGCAGAAACTGATCCCATGAACCACCAAAATCAATCACACAAGCCCGTAACATATCTTCCAATATCTGAATAGTCCGTTCCGACTGCCCGTCGGTCTGAGGGTGAAATGCAGTGCTCAACTCTACATCAGTACCCATACCTTTCTGTACGGCTCTCCAAAACTGAGATGTGAACTGAGTACCTCTGTCAGAAATAATAGAAACCGAAACTCCATGCAATCGGACAATCTCCTTAATGTATATACCAGCTAACCGCTCTGAAGTATAAGTAGTACTGACAGGAATGAAGTGCGCGGAATTGGTCAATCTATCCACAATCACCCAAATAGCATCAAAACGCTTCAAAGTCCGTGGAAGCCCACCTACGAAGTCCATAGTAATCCTCTCCCATTTCCATTCTGGAATATCTAACCTCTGAATCAAACCACCTGGTCTCTGGTGCTCATACTTGACCTGATGGCAGTTGAGACCCCGTGCTACATACTCAACAATATCTCTCTTCATCCGCCTCCACCAATAATGCTATTTCAGATCCCGATACATATTTGCGGCACCTGGATGTATAGAATACCGCGAACTGTGGGCCTCTGCTAATACAAACTCTCGAATACCATCCACGTTGGGCACGCAAATACGGCCCTGCATCCTCATAACTCCATCATCACCAATAGTCACATCTCTGGCATCACCCCGACAAACTCTATCCTGAAGAACCAATAGGTGTCGGTCATCATACTGTCATGCCTTAATCTGTTCAAATAGAGAAGGCCGAGAAGCCATGCTAGCTACCACCCGTGGAGGATCTGACAAATCCAATCTCACTAACTGACCCGCTAAAGCCTGAACATCAAGGGCTAAAGGTCGCTCTGCTGCTGAAAGATAAGCTAGACTTCCCAAACTCTCGGCTCTGCGACTCAAGGCGTCGGCCACCACATTGGCCTTTCCCGGATGATACAAGATAGTCAAGTCATAGTCCTTGAGAAGCTCCAACCATCTCCTCTGCCGCAAATTCAAATCTTTCTGCCTTAGCAGATACTGCAAGCTACGATGATCGATGAAAATCTCACACTGCACTCCATACAAATAATGCCGCCAAATTTTCAAGGCATGAACAATGGAAGCTAACTCAAGATTGTGCACTGGATAATTCTTCTCGTGCACCTTCAACTGCCTCGACGCGTAGGCAATCACCCTCCTGCATCAACACTGCTCCTAAGCCAACTCTAGAAGCATCACAATAAATCGTATAAGAACCCAAACCAGTAGGCAACACTAATATCGGAGTTGTGGTCAATGCTGACTTGAGCTTCTGAAAGCTCT
>ML245910.1:16758-53091 GCA_005239495.1 Nicotiana undulata | reverse complement strand
TGTCAAGCATGCCATGCATATCATATTACCTAGGATTTATGGTATTGTATTCAGCATCTCATGCACACTTAGAAATCCTGTCTTAGGATAAACAACCTAATGAGCATCTCATCTTCGCATAATTTTGAAAGTCATGTTTAACGCTGTAATATTTGTGCATATAGAAAGCCTGTTTAGGATTCTGCCTCATTCTGAATTCCTACTTGTGCATTAGATATCATGTTTCAGGATTTTTATGCTCGCTTTAGTGCACCTAGTTTAACTATTAATACATAAAAATGGTACTAAACAACTTCGTTTGGTTTTCTAAATAACTGGTAATAATTCTATGTTCTGAACACCTAGAACAACATGTTTGGGTGATCTAATCTCAAACGGTTTTCTTTTTCTCACTTCTGAAACTGATATAATGTCTCACACCTAGGCAAGCCTTAGGTGATCAAACTTTTAAAAACTGGAAATCCGCTCTTGTCACGCCCCAAAACCGAGGGACGAGACCGGCTCCTAACCGGATGAACCCAGTCAAGCGGACCTGGATCGCCTTTCCTACCCAACGCATTACCCCGTGTTCATAATATACATTGTTCCATATGAATTAGCCAATTTAGATTCAAAGTACGATTTACAACATAAGTTCAGTTTCCTCTTTTTAACTTTCAATAATTGATAGTCCAAAACATACAAGTTACATACAACATTTCCGATGCTCCACGGCGTATTTTGACTCTTACCTTCGCTTCTTTCATTCGCTTTCTTGTTTTTGTCTTTTTCTCCTTGAGTCGGATGAATCGAGGGTTCCAAACCTTCCAAAAGTAATAGCAACTTTGTGATGAATTAACGGATGGCGGGACAATGAGTGATGAACCTATAGAAGTGGTAGCTATGGGTAAGAAGAGTCGTCGTCCCGATCATATACCTGCACTGAAAGCAATTAAGAAAATAAAAAGGATCCCATTCATTGTTGCCGATATAGAGGCTGCTCTCCACGACGATGTTCATGTTCCTTGCGCAGTGGGGTTTCATCCATCTTTTTTAGCCTGATACCTTTGCAGAGGCCATATCTCAACCCTGCTGGCAGCTCTATGCAGAAAGAGATCGATCTATAATTACGCGTGAGTACCACTACCGCCCAAAATATGCATATATATATATATATATATATATATATATATATATATATATATATATATATATATATATACAACCAACACAGAGTGTCTACAGAGCCTCTAAGAGTACTAGGAGTTTTACATAAACTTGCCGGCAACAAGGCCCCGGCTATACCTTTTACAACATAAGCAAAAGAGAATGGTATAATCCACACACAACCTCGAGAGGAAATGGGCCTCAACAGAACTGCTGAAGAGATGAAGAGGAGGCACCACTAACGGCGGGCTGAGCTACCTGCTATGGAACCACCTACATCCATATAAGAGATGTAGCGCCCCCGGCAAAAGAGACGTTAGTACCGTTGAATAGTACTATAGTATGTATGAACAAACTTTACTCTAAGTAAAATCAAACAATACACAGATAGGGGACAGCTTAAAGAAACCAACAAATAGTGCACATAGATACGGAAACAAACACAATTGAGAGTTTCACAGATTCTTATTTCAACATAATCATATTCCACCCTTATTCCTTCTAATCAATCCACCCTTATTACTTCCTGTTTCGGCGCGCAACCCGATCCCACCGGACAATCACATGTCAGCCTTATCACATTCTGTTACGGCGTGTAACCCGATCCCACCGTACAATTCACATTACGCCCTTATTACCTCTCCACCCTTATTACTTCGTGTTGCGGCATGCGCCCCGATCCCACCGTACAATCACATTTCATAGCAACAAAAACAGCCCACAACTCAATCACAAAGATTCTCATCAACAAGAATATAAATTCATTACAACCAACAATCCGTATGAAGTCAAGCCACAGTAAACCTTGCCAAACAATGAGTCATATCCGATATTGCCATGGTCATTTAGTTCAATTAAATCAATTCACAACTCCTTTTCATCACTTGTTACACAACCCTTAGCACTTAGATTTATTCACACATTTGGGTTCGTTACCATTCTTTTATACCAACATAATCAAGCCTTTAATGAACCTTTCACATGATAGAGTAATCACAAAGAAATCACCTTTCACAATTTCAATTAACATGGTAATCGACTAAGAAAATCAGAGAATGAAATCTTACACCTCAATACTTCAGAACAATCAATTCACATATACTCAGCAAGAAACTCATACCGAATGCTTGGATGCCAACAAGGTGACTCTATGAAGATTAAAGTTAGTCATACATACCTTGAGTCGAATTCCCCCTTTAATTTCTATCACAATTCACTGGACCGTCTAGCACCGTCAATCTATTCCACAATGTGACACATTTACCTTAGAATTAGGAATCATGAATTCAATTGAGCATTTTATCAAACACTATGTGACCCCTTAGATTACTAACCCTTTTATTGTGAATAATTACCCAAACTCGTTTCCCTTTACTAGATTACATAGTTTAACTCACATGCATGCAATGTCTTAGCCTATATCTTCACAATCAATTCATGTGGGTTCCATTTTTAACCAAAACCTGAGAATTTGGGGAAATAGGGTGAAGACTTACCTCTTATGATGAAGAAGGTGAAGATTACTCGATAATTTCCGGGACTGAGTAGAGATGATGGACCAATTTGATGAAGAAGAAGACTTTCTCTCACTAAACCCACTCTCCCTTCTCTCTATTTTTGTTCAGATAAATGTTAAAAATGACGGGGAGGGGTGTTTTATTAAACTGGGTCGGGGGCGAAATTAGAAATTAAAAGAGCCTCGAAGCAGGAAATGCGGTCAGGAATGCGATCGCATTCCTGCTATGCGGTCCGCATTCCTGTCGCATAGTTGGCCCTCAAATGGTCCAAAATGGGAACCGGACTGCCCTGGTATGCGACCATTATGCGGTCCGCATACACGTTATGCGATCGCATAGTGCGTCGCATAACTTCCTCCGCAAGAATCAAGGTGCTAGAATGCGACAACTATGCGGCCCGCATTCTTGAAATGCGATCGCATATTGGGCCGCATAGTTGTCCTCAAATTGGACAGCATGCTGTCCAGGTATGCGACCACTATGCGGTCCGCATACCTATTATGCGATCGCATAGTGCGTCGCATAACATCAATTACGGGAAATTTTATGTTTTAAGTCCCGGGGTACTTTTTACTTTAAAAAGGTCCGTTTTTAAGAATTTTTACAGTTATAACAACACAGGGACCTATTCGGGCATTATTTTAGACATGAAATCTTACGGGTATTTACATCCTCCCCCACTTAAAATCATTCGTCCTCGAATGAGGATCGGGGGAATCATTTTGGACAACACCACATGCTAATAGGGGTGGGCATTCGGTACTTCGGTTCGGTATTTAAGAATTTTGGTTCGGTATTCGGTTTATCAATTGTGTATACCAAATACCATACCAAAATATTTCGGTACGGTTCGGTATTTCGTATTTTGGTTCGGTACAGTTTTGGTTTAAACCAAATCTATGTTACGAGGCTTCTGCTTGTTCAAATCTGTAGCTCTTCGACTTTTGAAACCAATACAACTTGTATTAAACTGAAAATGGTCAGTGAATCTGTTTGTTAAATGGTCTTTATCGAAATAATATTAGCTAAATATTCAAATTAAAATAGAAGTAACTATCTCACTTTTTAATTTAAAGTTTGCAAAATAAGTCATCGAAAGGGAAACCCTTTCTATCGATTCTAAATACTTTTTTACTCATAGTTTAGGATATCAATTTCACTTTTTTTGTTATATTAGTTGTAATACGAGAAATATTAAATTAATAGGTGTTTTGGAATTTTGGGGTGTGGGCTTAAGGTTATTGGGCTAAAAAATTAAAAAAAAAAGTTGGGCTTGGACTACACTATTTCGGTATTTCGGTATACCGAAATACCAAAATACCAAAATTCCAATACCGTATACCGAACTGAATTAACGAAATACCGAAATTTCTATACCGAAATAAACCGAAATACGGAAAAAAATGAAATCGAAATACCAAATTAATTCAGTTCGGTTCGGAATTCAGTTTTTCGGATTTTATGCCCACCCCTACATGCTAACCCCCAAATTTTCACTAACTCCGATATTTTATGAAAATTTTGCCAGAGTTTCCTTTGTAATTAGGCCTATCTACCTGTCAGAGAGCCCCCGAAACATATTGTTAACCAATTTCATACATTTTCAATTACTCCAACAACTTGCACATAATTCAGTTAACACCACAACTTGCATTTCATTTAACTATCACATGAATTGCACATAATTTAGCTTACTTCAAGGAGCTGCACATTACCGAAATAATCACAACATACACAAATATGGCACAACTTGAGATGTTACAACAATAAGGAAATTAGGAGAGTGAAGTGTTCTTGCACAAAATTAAACACAAAGGTGTATTTACTTAGAGATGGCAGTTCTCACGACCACTACTAGACTTGTTCAAACAAATGGGGAATTTTTTCTTTCATTTCATTTTCCGCTTCCCACGTGGCTTCCTCGACTTGCTGACTTCGTCATAACACTTTAACAGAGGCAATCTCTTTGTTTCTCAATCTACGGACTTGCCTATCAAGAATAGCAACCGAAACCTCTTCATATGACAATTCTTCATTAATCTTAATGGTCTCAACTGGCACGATGGCAGCTGGATCTCCAATTACCTTCATTATCATGGACACATGAAACACTAGATGCACTAATGACATTTCAGGGGGCAGTTCCAGCATATACGCTACTTTCCCTATCCTTTAAGCGATCTGATATGGCCCGACATACCTTGGGCTCAATTTCCCTTTCTTCCCAAACCACATTACTCCCTTCATGGGAGACACCTTCAAGAATACCCAATCATCTACTTGGAACTCCAAATATCTACGACGAACGTCCGCATAGGATTTCTGACGACTCTGAGCAGTTTTCATCCATTCCCGAATGACTCTAACTTTTTCCATAGCATGGTGCACAAGATCTGGTCCTAACAATTCTGCCTCACCAACCTCAAACAAACCGATCAGAGATCTACATCTCCTTCCGTACAATGCCTCAAATGGGGCCATATGAATACTAGCATGAAAGTTGTTATTGTAAGAAAACTCTATAAGCGGCAAGTGATCATCCCAGCTACCCTTGAAATCTAAAACACAAGCCCGCAACATATCTTCAAGCGTCTGAATAGTCCGCTCTGCTTGACCGTCCGTCTGTGGGTGGAAAGATGTGCTGAGATTTACCTGAGTACCCAAACCTTGCTGAAATTTCCTCCAAAAGTTAGTTGTGAACTGGGCCCCTCGATCCGAGATAATAGAAACTGGAGTTCCATAGAGTCTGACTATTTCTTTGATAGACAACTGAGCGTACTGTTCTGCAGTATCGAAGGACTTGACTGGCAAGAAATGCGTCGACTTCGTGAGTCGATCCACTATTACTCAAATTGAGTCGAACTTGCTCTGAGTGCGGGGTAACCCTACCACGAAGTCCATATTGATCATTTCCCATTTCCACATCGGTATTTCCATAAGCTGTGTCAACCCACCGGGCCTCTGATGCTTGACCTTCACTCGCTGACTATTCGGACACCTAGCCACAAAGTCCGCCACACACCTCTTCATACCATTCCACCAATAAATTTCCTTAAAATCGCGATACATTTTCGTAGAACCTGGGTGAACAGAATACCTGGAATTATGAGCCTCTGCCATTACCCTCTCCCGTAGATCATCCACATCTGGAACACATAACCTCCCTTGGCACCGCAAGACACCGTCATCGTTGCCGAGTGAAAAAGCTAAAATCTTGTAATTCAAAATTGCTTCCCTCAATTGTGCCAAATACAGATCCCTGAATTGCTTTTCCTTCACTTTCGCTACAAGTGAAGACTTCGCTCCATTACGCACCACGACATTCCCCTCATCTGAGGTCGAAAGACAGACCCCAAGACTGGCCAACTGATAAACCTCTCGAGCCAAATACCTATGACCGGCTTCCAAATGTGCCAAGTTACCCATGGATTTCCGACTAAGAGCGTCGGCTACCACATTCGCCTTTCCTGGATGGTACAAAATATTCATATCATAATCTTTGAGCAATTCTAACCACCTTCGCTGCCTTAAGTTCAGCTCCTTCTGCTTGAATAAATACTGAAGACTCTTGTGGTCTGTGAACACGTCCACATGGACCCCATAAAGATAATGCCGCTAGATCTTCAATGCAAAGACAACCGCTGCGAGCTCCAAATCATGCCTCGGATGATTCTTCTCGTGATTCTTGAGTTGCCTTGAAGCATACGCTATAACTTTACCACATTGCATCAACACACACCCCAAACCAACCCTCGAAGCATCGCAATAAACCACGAATCCTTCTGTTCCTTCTAGCAAGGTCAACACCGGTGCCAAAGTCAATCTTGATTTCAATTCCTGAAAACTCTTTTCACAAGCATCGGACCACTGAAACTTAACTGCTTTCTGCGTCAGCTTAGTCAATGGGGAGGCGAGAGTAGAGAATCCCTCCACAAACCTCCGATAATACCCAGCTAGACCCAAGAAACTGCGAATCTCTGTCGGGGTCGTTGGTCTAGGCCAATCCTTTACCGCTGCAATCTTTTGGGGATCAACTTGAATCCCTTCCCTAGAAACAACATGGCCCAAAAAGGTGACTGATTCTAGCCAAAACTCACATTTTGAAAACTTTGCATACAACTGGCGCTGATGAAGAGTCTGCAGAACTGCCCTGAGGTGATTAGCATGATCTTCTTGACTTCACGAATAAACAAGGATATCGTCAATGAAGACAATCACAAAGGAGTCAAGAAACGACTTGAAAACCCGATTCATAAGGTCCATAAAAGTTGTTGGGGAGTTGGTTAGCCCAAAAGACATTACCAGAAATTCAAAGTGCCCATAACGAGTCCTGAAGGCGGTCTTAGGAATATCCTGCTTCCTGATCTTTAACTGGTGATACCCGGACCGTAAATCAATCTTTGAGAAAAACCTAGCACCTTGCAATTGATCGAACAAGTCATCTATCCGAGGCAGTGGGTATTTATTCTTGATGGTGACCTTGTTGAGCTGTCGATAATCGATACACATTCGAAGCGATCCATCTTTCTTTCTGACAAAAAGAACCGGTGCGCCCCAAGGTGACACACTTGGCCGAATGAAACCCTTTTCTAATAGATCTTTCAATTTTTCTTTTAACTCTCTCAATTCTGCTGGCGCCATCCTGTAAGGTGGAATAGATATTGGCTGCGTATCTGGCAATACATCAATCCCGAAATCGATCTCTCTATCTGGCAGAATCCTAGGAAGCTCATCCGAAAACACTTCAAGAAACTCATTCACAACCGGCACGAACTCGGGAGCAGGCACCTTTGAAGTGGTGTCCGCAACCCGGACCAAATGATAGATGCACCCTTTCCTGATCATCTTGGAGGCCTTAAGATAGGAAATAAACCTACCCCTAGGCACAACATCATTCCCCTTCCATTCAATAACTGGCTCATTAGGAAACTTGAGCCTCATAATTCTGGTTCGGCAGTCGAGTTTAGCAAAGCACGAGTAGAGCCAATCCATTCCCATGATTACATCAAAATCTATCATTTCTAACTCAATAAGATCGGCTGTGGTATCTCGACCACACACTGTGATAACACAATTCTTATAGACTCGCGCGGCCGTAATAGAATCACCAACCGGAGTCGACACTGAGAACGGCTCATGAAGCTTTTCGGGTTCTATCCCAAAACTCAAAGCAATAAATGGAGTAACATATGACAATGAAGACCCGGGGTCAATAAGAGTATAAACATCATGCGATTGGACAGTCAAAATACCTATGACAACATCTGGAGAAGCCTCCGCACTCTAGCGACCACTCAAAGCATAGAACCGACTAGGTACCCTTTGACCCCGTGCTCTACCCCTAGCTGCACCGCGCCGCGCTGGTGCTGGAGAGCGTGCTGAGGATGTAGCGGCTGAAGAACTGGACGGCTGAGCAGTACCCCTACCTGTGCCCTTACTGGGCGCATGACAATCTCGTTGAACATGGCCCCTCACTCCACATCTATAGCATACCGGGATATCCAGGTAACAAGGCTCAGAATGGAACCTCCCACACTTAGGGCATGAGACCCTCCGCTGCTGCTGGAACCTCCCACCTGAACGACCGGACTGATGGAACCTCCTGCTATCTGAACCTGGTCCAAAGCGACTTCCCTGCTGATAACTGTGCTCTGATGGCAGCGCACTGGCTGAGGAATGAGCATAGGACTGAGATGGCCCTAATGACCCTCTCCCAAGGGCTGATCTCCCACCTCCAACTGAACTCCAAGGGTTGCCCGCTGACCGAGCCCTACTACTGCTCTCTCTCTCCATTCTTGTCTTCAATTTCCAGGTCTCCGTAGCCTGGGCAAAACCCACAATCTTCCCGTAGTTCATATCTGAATGCAAAGAAGCTGTAGCAGCCTCATTGACAACCAAGGGACCAAGGCCCTGAACAAATCGACGAACTCTGGCCTCCATAGTCGGCATCATGTGGGTAGCATACTCGGACAAGCGCACGAACTCCATATGGTACTCCCACACACTCATGTTGCCCTGCTTAAGGACGTCAAACTCTGCAGCACGGGCTGCCATAATCTCGGCAGGCAAGAAATGATCCATGAAAGCATCTACAAACTCAACCCACCTCGCCGGAGGGCTCCCCTCTCCACGGGAAATCTCCCACATCTCAAACCATGAATATGCCGCTCCCTTTAGACGATAGGGAGCTAACTCAACTCCCTCTGTATCGGTAGCCCTCATAACCCGGAGAGTCTTGTACATTTAATCTACAAAATCCTGAGGATCGGCCTCTGAGTCGGTGCATGTGAACTCTGGAGGGGCTAACCGCAGAAACTGGTTGACCCTGGAACCTGAAGAATCCTCTTGCTCGCTAGAGGACGCAGGGGCAGCCTGTGATATTTAGGCCTGGGAGGCCACTAACTGAGTCAACATCTGAATAGCTCCCCTGAGGTCCCCATCAGAAATACCGAGACCGGAAGCTGGGACTGAGGAAGGATCAGGAACATCAGCGGGAGGGATTTCAGTACCCTCCGTTGGAGCAGGAATAGGGATAGACTGGCCTAGCACGAAGGAGTCAGGCAGATTCAAGGTCGGGGAATCATTCTCACCCGCACCATCAGATAAGGGATTTATGGCCACACTCGGGGTGGCATTGGCCTCTAGGTCGAGTCGAGCTCTCTTCTTGGGCGCCATTTACTGAAAATTAGGACAATGCACGAGTTAGATAAAGATATTCTCACCTTTCACTTCATCGCACGATACAGAGTAACAATGAAAGGGTATTTTTCTAAATGTCCATGCAGCCCCCTAATTACATATGTGGTCGACAACACACTGATAAGAAGGGCTCTACTAGACACGGCTCCGAGACATCCTAGGATACTTTTAAAACCTTAGGCTCTGATACCAAGTTTGCCACGCCGCAAAACCGAGGGACGAGACCGGTGCCTAACCGGATGAACCCAGTCAAGCGGACCTGGATCACCTATCCTACCCAACGCATTATCCCGTGTTCATAATATACATTGTTCCATATGAATTAGACAATTTAGATTAAAAGTACGATTTACAACATAAGTTCAGTTTCCTCTTTTTAACTTTCAATAATTGATAGTCCAAAACATACAAGTTACATACAACATTTCCGATGCAATCTACAATTACGAGTGAGTACCACTACCGCCCAAAATATGCATATATATATATATATATACAACCCACACAGAGTGTCTACGGAGCCTCTAAGAGTACTAGAAATTTTACATAAACTTGCCGGAAACAAGGCCCCGACTATACCTTTTATAACATAAGCAAAAGAGAATGGTATAATCCACACACGACCCCAAGAGGAAATGGGGCTCACCAGAACTACTGAAGAGATGAAGAGGAGGCACAACTAACGGCGGGCCGAGCTACCTGCTATGGAACCAGCTTAATCCATATAAAATATGTAGCGCCCCCGGCAAAAGGGACGTTAGTACCGTTGAATAGTACTAGTATGTATGAACAAACTTTACTCTAAGTAAAATCAAACAATACACATATAGGAGACAGCTTAAAGAAACCAACAAATAATGCACATAGATACGGAAACAAACACAATCGAGAGTTTCATAGATTATTATTTCAACACAATCATATTCCACCCTTATTCCTTCTCATCAATCCACCCTTATTACTTCCTGTTACGGCACGCAACCCGATCCCAGCGGACAATCACATTTCAGCCTTATCACATTCTGTTGCGGCGTGCAACCCGATCCCACCGAACAATTCACATTCCACCCTTATTACTTCGTGTTGCGGCGTGAAACCCGATCCCACCGTACAATCACATTTCATAGCAATAATAACAGCCCACAATTCAATCACAAAGATTCTCATCAACAAAAATATAAATTCATTACATCCAACAATCTGTATGAAGTCAAGCCACAATAAACCTTTCCAAACAATGAGTCATATTCGATATTGCCATGGTCATTTAGTTCAATTAAATCAATTCACAACTCCTTTTCATCACTTGTTACACAACCCTTAGCACTTAGATACATTCACACATTTGGGTTCGTTACCATTATTTTATACTAACATATTCAAGCATTTAACGAACTTTGCACATGATAGAGTAATCACAAAGAAATCACCTTTCACAATTTCAATTAACATGGTAATCGACTAAGAAAATCAGAGAATGAAATCTTACACCTCAATACTTCAGAACAATCAATTCACATATACTCAGCAAGAAACTCATACCGAATGCTCGGACGCCAACAAGGTGACTCTACGAAGATTAAAGTTAGCCATACATACCTCGAGTCGAATTTCCCCT
This sequence comes from Nicotiana undulata, assembly GCA_005239495.1. Classification (NCBI taxonomy): domain Eukaryota; kingdom Viridiplantae; phylum Streptophyta; class Magnoliopsida; order Solanales; family Solanaceae; genus Nicotiana; species Nicotiana undulata. Next base: position 42,111 of record ML245910.1, on the reverse strand, counting down.
TTAATTTCTATCACAATTCACCGGACCATCTAGCACCGTCAATCTATTCCACAATGTGACACATTTACCTTAGAATTAGGAATCTTGAATTCAATTGAGCATTTTATCAAACACTATGTGACCCCTTAGATTACTAACCCCTTTTTTGTGAATAATTACCAAACCCGTTTCCCTTTACTAGATTACAGAGTTTAACTCACATGCATGCAAGGTCTTAGCCTATATCTTCACAATCAATTCATGTGGGTTCCATTTTTAACCAAAACCTGAGAATTTGGGGAAATAGGGTGAAGACTTACCTCTTATGATGAAGAAGGTGAAGATTACTCGATAGTTTCCGGGCCTGAGTAGAGATGATGGACCAATTTGATGAAGAAGAAGACTTTCTCTCACTAAACCCACTCTCCCTTCTCTCTATTTTTGTTCAGATAAATGTTAAAAATGACGAGGAGGGGTGTTTTATTAAACTGGGATCGGGGGCGAAATTAGAAATTAAAAGAGCCCCGAAGCAGGAAATGCGGTCAGGAATGCGATCGCATTCCTGCTATGCGGTTTGCATTCCTGTCGCATAGTTGGCCCTCAAATGGTCCAAAATTGGAACCAGACTGCCCTGGTATGCGACCATTATGCGGTCCACATACACGTTATGCAATCGCATAGTGCGTCGCATAACTCCCTCCGCAAGAATCAAGGTGCTAGAATGCGATAACTATGCGGCCCGCATTCTTGAAATGCGATCGCATATTGGGCCGCATAGCTATCCTCAAATTTGACAGCATGCTGTCCAGGTATGCGACCACTATGCAGTCCGCATACCTGTTATGCGATCGCATAGTGCGTCGCATAACTCCCTCCGCAAGAATCAAGGTGCTAGAATGCGATAACTATGCGATCGCATTTCAAGAATGCGGGCCGCATAGCTATCCTCAAATTTGACAGCATGCTGTCCAGGTATGCGACCACTATGCAGTCCGCATACCTGTTATGCGATCGCATAGTGCGTCGCATAATAACGAATTCTGGGAAATTTTATGTTTTAAGTCCCGGGGTACTTTTTACTTAAAAAATGTCTGTTTTTAAGAATTTCTACAGTTATAACAACACAGGGACCTATTCGAGCATTATTTTAGACATGAAATCTTACAGGTCTTTACAGTTATTTTGTATATGTTTCCTAATACTCAACAGGTTCTAACTCAGTAGGCAAACTAATTATGATTCCTTCTGAGTCATAAGATAAGTCTGAATATCTCCATATATTCTGGAAAACACATAGACATCATGCTTTAGGGTTTTAATTAACAATACTGCCCTCAATTTGTGTATGAGACATGCTGTTTATGTGCAATGTGTGAGGAGGCATATGTGAGCCCTTTCCTGTTTTCCATGCTCCCATTTTATCTGCAGTCCTATTTGTTTATTATATGTCGCCCTAGTATTTTACCTTTAAAACTTGATGGTCAGTCTAGAACCTCCCTTATAGGATAGAAGTCCTAAAATCCTCCAGGACTGATAGGAAAGGGACGAGTAACAACATGCATTAGAGTTCGTGACCAACACGCGCTTTATTTACCTTCACGAGGTGGGAAAGAGTAGAATATGGATATGATGACCGGTGCGCTAATACCACGTGTAGCCCCTCTTTGAGGAGTGTCATACCGGGTATTGCATTGATGTGATCCATATTATAAATCTAGGATACCCTTTACTTTTTACATGCTTAGATTGTAACTCTTTTCAAAATCTAAACTTCTTTTTGTTTTCAAACATCCGTGTACTTGAGACTTAAATCCCCTATTATTATTTGGGCCCTCACTTTTTTGTTTGCTAAAGTTGTACAAATTCACAAAAAGTTGTTTGGCCGGGAACTACACTTGTGGATCCTGAGGGGTGCCTAACACCTTCCCCTTAGGATAAATTCAAGCCCTTACCATATCTCTGGTTATGAACGTAGTTATAATAAACCCTTTGGTTCCCTAACGCACCTCAAAAATCGTTAGGTGGCGACTTTTCAGAAACGCAAAACCCCCTTTTCCCAAAAAGGATGAGTTGTCTCAACCAAATGTCATAAACCTCGGACTCCGTGAGGAAAAAAGGGGGGGCGCGACAGGAGCCTATCCCAATTTTAGGGAGAAACTTAGTATGTACATGAGATACTAAGTTTGATTAACTCATTAGGATCCCTCTATAACCGATTTATAACCAAGGAACCCAATATCGATTTGTCCAGCTCTTCGAATTTTCAAAAATTTCGGTAAAGTTTCCCCTAAAACTGGATGATCCCCAAAAACAAAACCAAGCACCACAATATACACGGGAATGTATACCCGTCCAAGATGATAACATCAAACTAAAAGAGAAACAATTATCCGCAATAGTGTCAATCGATTGACAGAACGGAATTATGAACGTAATGCCGACTCATAGTGGCTAACTTGTGACATGAAAGTCTAAATATGATTTAAGAATAATATAGGCATCAACACATGACAATTAAGCTTATATAATCTTAGATGAAGCTATTAGAATCATATGGGGGTTAGGTATACATCAAAACATCAAAGGAATGGAACATACAGAAGTCCAGATGGTATATGCCAAATTGGTAATTTGCCCTTTTATTTTTGTTGTGTTTTGAAGTTCCAACCTAAATAATTTACTTCCATAATTCACATATGGAACTGAATAATATAAAAGGATACGATACATGATGATATTTTCCTTGAGCAACCTTTAAAAGATCAAGAAGAAAGGCTAGAACATAGTTAAACCAAATTATGCTGAAAACCTTGATGCTGCGACTCAGGCATTACTCGATAGAGGTGCAAGGTTGACATACGTATCGTAACAACCACAATATGCACCACTACCAATTGAAAAATAAATTCTAGTCATTTATACAGTTGTCAATGGATTCTGTGATCGAATGCCACTAGACAGAATTTCTAAATATGAGAGAGTCCACTAAAAAAAACAGCGTTTAGCGACGGAATTTAGCGACAAGAGATATACCGTAGCTAAGTAACGACGGTTTAGCGACGAATTTTATAGTTTGTCGCCAAATAAGCTAAAAAAAATTCGTATCAAATATAGCGACGGAGTAGCGACAAAAACTTATATTCGTCGCTAAAATTGGCGCTAAATATTAGCGCCTTTATTTTACCTACAAAATTAGCGACGAAATTTGGGCGACAAAATTTATTAAAACTTAGAGACGAAGTTAACGAAAAAAAATCCGTCATTGAATTTATTTTACTTATCAATACATTTGAAAGCTAGCTGCGACAAAACTTTCCGTCGCTAATTTCCTAAAATAAAATTTCATTAATTATTATTAGCGACGGAACTTGGATCCGTCGCTATTTCCGTTGCTAAATTTCCGTCCCCAAAATAAAATTACCCTAGTTAAAAGACTCCAACCATTAGGGCACAAAACACCCCAATTCCTCTATCATACTCCCACTCTCACTCTTCTTCAACAAATGGTGAGTTTGTTTCTTCAAATACGAAAAATTGGCGTGAATCTTACAACTATTCATTGTCATTTTTCTTGAATCTTACAAATACCCAATTGATTCTAACCAATAATTTCAGATCTGGATTGTTTCAACCCAAACATCATCTGACAATGGCAGTCAAACGTTTCTTCAAGAAATCATCGATTCTGTGTTTGAGTTGCGATTTTAAGCTCAAAAACTAACCCTACAATTAAATTTTGAATAGTTTTCCCCAAAAGTTTCGTGTTTTAGATCTGAGGTTTCTATTGCGAACTCGAAAACTTCTTGAATGGAGATCAATTCTTCTCTTCAGAGTCGAGACAAAGTTTTGGGCTTTAATGTCTTTCTCCTTTGCTCTATTAGATGCTTCAATTAGTTCCTCACGCATTTGTCTTTTCTCACAGACATGAAGCTGAAATTCGAAGTGATGCGTTGATTTTAGGGTTGCATGTCCTTGATAAGGTAAGCTTCTTTGTAACTGTTTATTTCCTGTACATTTTACGTTTTTATAGTATATTTTCTGCAATTTATTTTGAATTTTAGAGTGGAATGAATTGTGGGTGTGATTTATTTTTTGTAATTTTGATTTGTGCTGTTAGATTCTTTATTCTTATTTTATTAGATCATTTTTTCCATGGTTGTGTGTTGCTAAAGACTGTCTATTTGTTCCGACCTTATTATATTTATGGAAATTTTCCTTCTTTATGGTAATGATGTAAGGCTCTACAAGATAATTTTTAGCATTTATGGCAGTTCCCATACAGATAAAATAAATAAATGTCTATCTTTGTTTGAATGTCAGCACCTAGTATTATTAGCATTTGAATAGACGAGTGTCATATGCCGCACGTCATAAGGGTGTGACTTCTCTGTTCTGTCCCTGTTTCTGGCTTTTGTTTTAGGCCATAAGGGTTTTGATCCCTAACTCTACAGTAACTAAGGATCAATTTGTGAACGGATAGAGCAGTCTAGGTGAATTCACGTTCGTTAAGGTTGTATTAACTTACTGATTTTGGAGTTCATGGAGGAAAGAGCACATTTGATACTGCTCATTGATATAGTATAGTACCCTAGTAATAACTTTCTACTGAATTAAGCACAAAATGCATTATATAAACAACTCAAAGAAGGTTTTTTTTACTGTGTGTTTTGCTGTTGCTTTAGAAGCCTTTGTTCAATCCAAATGATGCTAGCTTTTAGTTCATCTATTTGTCACATTATTAATGGTATCACATGCATGTTATTTATTGATGGTATCACAACTCCATGATGAAAAAAGTACACAGAATAGTGAATCTTTGCATAATTTTCTAGTTTCTGCATTAGTGTTCCTTAATGCAAAGCCATTACCTTGAGAGTATAATCTGTTACCACATTAGCCTTTGTTCAGTTTGCATTAGAGTAATGTTTTTAAGAGTTGGTAGTGTAAAACATTTGGTCTTTGTCTCATTTCCTTACTGGCTTATATTCAAGGAGTAATGTTTTGGGATTACTTCTGGCTTACATTCAATTTTCTCATTATAAAATCTTTATAAGGTCTTGTTTATTTTAATATTAAATAGGAAATGGAAAATCTAAAGCGTGATTGGATGTACAAAAGGTTGGATGGCCGAGGGAGTATTAATTCAAGTTTCATAACTGGTGTGAACAAATTTCACCAGTTTGCTTGCTCTCAGCACAATCGCATGAGTGGTGACAACGTTAGATGTCCATGTAAAAAATGCCATAACATTAAATACATGGATGTTGAAACTGTTAAATTGCACCTTTATCAGTATGGATTTGTTGAGAACTATTTTCTTTGGAAGTATCAAGGAGAAAGAAATGTGACCTGTGAGATGCCTTCTAGTGGTGATTTGCATGGTGGCGCTCAACCTGAATCGAAATATGAGAATCCATGTCAACAAATGGTCTTGGATGCGGCTGGACCCAATTTTGGCCATGGTTTGAGCTGGCAGTCTTATAATAATATTGAACCAGAGTCGTCTCATTTTTATGAACCTTCAATGGAGGCGGAGCCTAATCCTTCAATGGAGGAGGAGCCAAATCTTGAGTGCCAAAGGTTTTATGATTTGCTTCAGGCCGCTGATGCAATATTATGCCCTGGTTCTTCCCTCTCTCAACTCGCAGTGGTTTCCAGGATGCTAAATATTAAAATGGAGAATACTTTATAATAAAGAGGTTATAACCAAATGATGCAATTGTTGAAAGAGGCTTTACCAGAAGATAACACAATGCTTGATAACTGTTACGAGACCAAGAAGCTAGTGCGTAACTTGGGTTTGCCAGTTGAAAAGATTGATTGTTGTAATTATGGATGTATGTTGTATTGGGGTGAAGATGAGGACCTCACATCTTGCAAGTTTTGTGGCCACCAGAGGTACAAACGTTGTGTCGGTTATCTAAGAGGAAATTAATCCCTTACAAAAAATGTATTATTTTCCTTTGATTCCTAGATTGCGGAGATTATATGTATCTCATGCTATAGTCGCTGATATAAGACGGAATCATGAGCACATACAAGAGGAGGGCGTAATGCGCCATCCATCAGACTCTAAGGCTTGGAAGCACTTCAACGAAACTCATTCCTTTTTTGTCGCTGAACCAAGAAATTAGAGGTTGGGATTATGTACTGATGGTTTTCAGCCCTGTGGTCATTCAGGGAGGAAATACTCTTCATGGCCAGTGATTGTCACTCCATACAATTTGCCTCCAGGGATGTGTATGAAAGAGGCGTACATGTTCTTAACTGTCATTGTTCCAGGGCCAAACAACCCTAAACAAAAAATTGATGTTTATCTACAACCTTTAATAAAGGAATTGACCTTGTTGTGGGAGACGGGTGTAGAAGCATTTGACATCTCAAAAAAACAAAATTTCAATTAAGGGCCGCTTTGATGTGGACAATCAATGACTTTCCAGCATATTCTATGTTATCTGGATGGAGTACTGCAGGTAACTTAGCATGTCCTTATTATATGGAGGATGCACAATCCTTCAGATTACGTCATGGTGGGAAAACAACATGGTTTGACAGTCATAGAATGTTTCTTGACCAAAATCATCCGTTTAGGAGAGATCGTAAAAACTTTCGTAAAGGTCGGACTGTCAGAAGGCTACCACCACCCCTTAGAATAGGAGAGGAAATCTTGAACCAAATTTGCGAGTTGGGACTGAGGAAAGTAACTGAGCTCGATGCAGAAGAAGTTAATGGGAGAATTTCTAGGTGTTGTGGATGGAAAAAGAGAAGAATCTTTTGGGATTTGCCTTATTAGAGCTCTAACATGATCCGACATAATCTCGACATAATCTCGATGTCATGCATATTGAGAAGAATGTCTTTGATAATGTATTTAACACAGTTCTTAATGTTGATGGCATAACAAAAGACAATCCAAAGGCACGTGAAGATATGGTAAACTATTGCGATCGACCGCAATTGGCAAAGAATCCTATTGATGGAAGCTATCCCAAAGTTGCATATACAATAGAGAAGAATCAAAAAATTGCCTTGTTCAATTGGTTTGAAAATGTGAAGTTTCCAGATGGGTATGTTTCAAATTTGAGTCGGTGCCTAGATACAGACAAGTATAAATTATTTGGTATGAAAAGTCATGATTGCCACATCTTCGTGCAACGATTAATGCCTATTGCCTTTCGTGAGCTACTTCCTAGTAATGTGTGGCAAGCACTTACGGAATTGAGCTTATTTTTTAAGGATCTCACCTCGACTGTTCTTCGAGTGGTGGACATGGAGAGATTAGAGGCAAACATTCCACAGATCTAGTGTAAGTTAGAGCGTATCTGCAAGCGGGACTCACACAGGTGGCTCTATCAGTGTTGGGGAGCATCGCAAGAGACTTGTAAGTGGATATAAAATATCTGAAAATCTCATTTAAGTTTCTAGCAGTTGCTTCTTCTTCTTCTTCTTCTTCTTCTGCTTTTCTCTTCTTTTTTCACTGAATAGCTGCGTACTTTTTCTCTTCTATGAACTCTCATATATATAGTCTGATTTGAGTGGTATAGTTGGGGACACAAATCTCTAAGAATCAAATATGCTTACTAGTTGGTATGGTCTGATCTCAGACCTTGGGTACTATGTTTGACACTTCCTCAGATCTCTTAGTTATATATGTCAAAACATTAACTATTGTGTTGTGTTGTAATAACTTTATAAAGACTATGTATTAGTGAAAGGTACTGATGGGTAGGGAATTTATATGCTAATTGCTATTTGTGTACTTCTTTGCTCGTCTTTATAGATTAGTGGCATGCATGAATCATCTACTTTTTTTAGCACCATGATTATGAGATTTGATTCACCTCTACAAGTCTATATCAATGCCTGTTTGTCTGCTTTGAATGGTTAATAGAGCCATCATTTAGATATCATATTTCTTGAATGAACAAACGAGATATATGTACTGGACAGAGAGAATGTCTTTACCCTTACGTGTTCAGATGTTTGTTTAAGACATTTTTGAATGCTTCCATGCATTTCTGGTGCATTTAAAGTTACGGAGGCCTAGAACAATTATTCTGGTTAAGAATTTAACCCTGAGTATTGGTATTCTATGAGGAGTTAGCCCGAATTGAAAGTCTGTTTTAGCTTAAGAATTTAACCCTGAGTATTACTGATCAAGAACTAGGAACCACACTTTTGCATTTTTAAATTTGAGTCAGAATAAAAAGATTCACAAATCAAATAATAGTCACTAGTATTAAGACCCCCGCTCTATTATCGGAATCTGCATCCCTCTCGTGCATTTGCATTTTTGAAGATTAATCACAATTAGTTTCTCTCTCTTGAATTTTATTGTTACAAAGTAAGAACTAGCTTCAAAGTTACAAATATTTGGTAGTCATTAATTTATTTCATTCACACTCCAACAATTCTTATTGTTGCTTTCTCTTATTGCCCATTGTTAAATTCCACCACCGAAATGTGGATATTGAAGCTTAGACAATATCGAAGAAGGGGAGGAGAAGACAGTTCTAGAAGAGATTGAAATCAGTATTGAATGAAAGTAATACTGATTATTACAAAGCTAAGCTACCAACTCCACTTCTATTCCCATGCTCCTCTCCTGCACTAACTTCAAAGCAAAAGAAATTATTATTTCTTTACAATGTATTGACATTTCAAGAATTTGTTTTAGTCTTATGGAGAAGTTAATATTCTAGCTCAGCATGCTTGAAAGTGTCGGTTAGTTGCTGTGAAGTTTGTTTGGTTATTCCTGCTTTCAGTTTCAATTTCCTCCACCCACAAACTGTTACTTGTGGCATCATGTGGGGTTGTTACATTTTGAAACAAGTTAACGACAGTGATATTTGGTGGCAGAAGCCACAGAAATGTTGAAATCTTTCATAAATGCTGCAAACTTATTATCCCCGTTCATTTCAAACACTAAATCTTTTGTATAGGCTGTTAAAAAGGGTCGAGATCCAACACCAAGTGAGTTGAATTTTCACGTCCATACACATGGTAATGATGGAGAATCTTTTGTTGCCGAGAAATACCGAATCGTACATGTAAGATAACTTTTAATAATTTTCTTGAATTTACTTTCATATATTTTTTCATTTTGTAAATTGAATGTTCTTCTTAACTCTTCTACAGGAAAAATATCAGGAAATATTACAACAACAAATACAAACTCAATCTGATATTGATCAGTGTAAAGCATTTTATCAAGCCGCAGGAGGAGAAAAGAAAAGAAGAGTATATGGTCTTGGATCTCAAGCAAAATGCTACTACGGGCCAAATCTTCATGACTCCTTTGGATCTGATGCTACATCGTCAGCAACACCTCCAAATGCTCAATCAACACCGACAGGGAATCTGGATGAGTTAGTGATGCGATTGATTCATGCACTGACAAATCATATAGTTCCTGTAATCGTTGAGCGGGTACGCGAATTAGTTTTCTTACCTTCGCAGCAGCCAAATACTGATCTTACCAACCACCCATCAGATGTGGCACCTACAGTTCCTACATCTTCTACTGCTGCTAACATTGATGAGGTTCATGCATTGGGTTCTGATGATGCCCGTAACTCTCGAGCCTCGCATAGTTAGCCTACTTTGTTTGGACTTTATTGTCGGTCCTTGTGGATTTTTTGTACTTATTAATTAATGATACTGTTTTATACATTACGCTATATATTTTGGACCTTGTTGAATATTTTGTTAATTTATATTAATATCAGTGACTTTTTATTAAGTGTATTTAATAGCTTTTATGTAATATACTTGAACATAGTACATTTAAAATAATAAATAAAAGAATTTTAAAAAATCAGCAAAATATTAAAAATAAATTAGCGACGGATAAATACTTTTCGTAGCTAAAATTATCGCGTAAAATTAAATCTTGCGACAAATTGACGACAAAAGGTTTTGTTGCAAAAAGCAGGGGCAATTAGCTATAACACGACTAGCGACGGACTATTTCGTCGCTATAATAACAACGACGAATTTTATTATGTATTGGAGCGACGAAAGGAGTCAAAATAGCGACAGACACAAACTATATAGCGACGGATAATTCCATCGCTAAGCTTTGCTACAGATATATTTCGTCGCTAGTCAGTCGCTAATCCTGCGACAGTTTGGTATTTTTCGTCGATATAAGCTTAGCTACGAGCATTTTAGGGACCAACTTGAATCCGTCACTAAACAACTGTAGCAACGGAAATTATTGATTTAGCGACGGAATTCGGCCGTCGCTAAACGCTGTTTTTTCGTAGTGGTCATTCAAACAAAAACCTTACATACCTCTTGTGTTCTTGCTTCTAAACCTTGTTCCCTTTGATCCACACCCTTACTTATGCTTGTATAACTAAAATATGGAGGTGAAAAGCTTCCTTAGCCACAAATATCTTTCCAAAACACGAGTTATAAGGAGAAAAGGGGATGGCAAAGTCTTACCTATGTCGTATGGATCGCGATGATGTGTTCGTGTATTGTTTTTGTGTTGCAGATGCTGGAATTGGTTCAAAATCCTAAGAATGTATTTAGGATGTCTAGAGAGACTTTTTAGGTCTTATTTGGGTCGAAATGAGCGTTAGAGACGAAGGCTACAACTTTGTATATCAAGATAATCCTCAACCGACCTTGAGGGTCCCAAAGGGAGCTGCTTGCATAGTCTCGCGAAAACACGAATATCTCTCCACTCCGACGTCGTAACGACAAAAGATTTAATGCGTCAAAAACTAGGCTCGTAGATATAAGATTTGGTGGGTGGATCACCCTGTAATTTCGATTACATTGAGAGAAAAGCTCAGTAACATTGGACCTAAAGTTTAAGGAAAATTATGAACGTAACTTGCGACAACTTTTGTCGACTTTTGTTTCCTAACTCATTTGACTTCAAAACTTAACACACGACTATAATACGACTATAATAACTCATAATATCACCTCCTTATCATGTTAATCACCCTATTATCACCCAAAAAGTACGTGATCGGCTGTATTCTGTTTTGATGATCTAACAAACTCTTATGTGAAGAACCAGATAAAGGACCTGATATATGACCAGCACAACCAGTCAGCTTTAACTCAAGGAATTCTGGATAGTGTACTGTTGAACTCGTAAGGAACAACTGAGGGACCTGATCCCTTGACAGTCTCACAGACGAAAGTACAAGTCTACTCTACAGCTGTAAAAGTTGTGACAGAAAAGTGACTGCCTGCAACTGTACATGCTACAGTGCAGTAAAAGTGCAACAGTCACTTCCCATTGGTTGAAGAGTGTACTATCTAGGTATGGGCATCCTCCTTGGGATGTCCTAGGGTTATAATATCTTGTTTGGAGACAAACAAGATATTCACTTGAGCATTAACTAAAAGCATTCTCTCAAGCATTGAAGAGGGCTCTAGCATTGAAGACTCAAGTGTGTCAAGAGCAAGAAGACAACTCCACTAAGACGGACCAGTTCATCTTGTGTCGTTAGTGTCCTTAGTTCAGTTTTAATCTTGAATTTTGTTTTTCATTGTATCCTATTTGCTTTGTAGAAGCACCGTGTTAGGAATATCTCAACCATAAACCTTATGTGTTTGTGTTGTGACTAGTATAGTCATAAGTGAAAAGTCTTTGTAACTAGTGAGTGACAAAGTGGCTTGTAATGGGTATTACAAGTTAGTGTGTTAAAGTCTTTGTAAGAGTGTCATTACAAAGTGGCTTGTAATAGTTTAGATTACAAGTTAGTGAAGTTGAAATCCTACAAGTGTAGGTCGTGGTTTTTGTTCTCTTGAGTGGGATTTTTCCACGTAAAAATCCCGTGTCTCTTTTACTTGCTTTCGTAGTGTATTTCTCTGAAGGAACTAGTAGAGGACCAGGTCTCTCTACAGTTTGGTGGACTCACAGAAACTATCAATTGGTATCAAAGCAGGTTCTTTCTAAATGGTTAACACCTAGAAAGAATCTCTAATGGCTTCTCCACCAAACTTTGAAGAAGGACAATCAACATATCGACCTCCTAGATTCAACGGTTAGTACTATGGGTTGTGGAAACCCGCATGCACGACTTCATAATGGATGAAGATTCTGAGCTATGGGACATCATTTGTGCTAGTCCCCATGTTCCTATGCAGAAGGTAGGAGAAGCAAGTCTGTTGGTGCCAAAGACCAGGAAGGACTTCAACGATGCTGACAGAAAAGCAGTGGAAAAGAACTTTCGTGCAAAGAAAATTCTGGTGTGCGGTATAGGACCTGACGAGTACAACAGGATCTCAATATGTCAATCAGCCAAAGAAATTTGGGAAGCCTTGCAGACAGCTCATGAAGGAACGACGCAAGTGAAGCAGTCCAAAATCGACATGCTCACTACTGAGTATCTGTTCAGGATGAAGGACGTTGAATCTATACAGGATATGCGTACTAGATTCACCTCCATCATCAATGAGCTTCACTCACTGGGAGAGGTCATTCCTAGAAACAAGCTAGTGCGAAAAATTCTGAGTGTTCTTCCTTGCTCCTAGGAAAGCAAAGTAAATGCTATCACTGAAGCAAAAGACTTGCAAGCTCTAACAATGGATGAGTTGATCAGAAACCTGGAAACATATGAGATGAAAAAGAAGAAAGATAGTGAAAGAAGAGAACCTAAGAAGGAGAAGAACCTGGTTCTTCTAGTTGAAAAGAATGAATCAAGTGAAGAGGATAATGACATGGCTTATCTCACTAAGAGATTCCAAAAGATGGTTCGAAGGAAAGGGGGAATACCAAGAAGAGGAAACTCAAGCAATCCTAGAAACTATGATTTGTGCCATAAGTGTGGTAAGCCAGGACACTTCATAAAAGACTGCCCGCTCTTGAAGCAGGAGCCATACAAGCACAATTCTGACAAAGCTGCAAAGAGGAACCAAGTTCATGACAAAGATTCAGTAGAAAGAGTGCAACTGACAACGTTGTGAAACAGGCCCTTGCTGAATGGGGAGATTCGTCAAGCGAATCAGAAGAGGAACCTGAAGCAGAAAACAACTCTATGATGGTAGTTGAGAACAAGGCCAAGGAGTACGACTCACTATTTGCTCTTATGGCTCAGTCTGACGATGAAGAAGAAGATGACAAAGATGAGGTAAACTTCAGGGACGTTCAGAGAAATTTGAAGTCCTACTCTCTTAAAAATTTAATATCATTGTCAAATGTTCTCATTGATGCTTACTACAACTTGGTTGAAGATAAGGACACCCTGACCATAGAACTAGGTGAAGTCGAACAAACTAGAGATGATCTAGTTGTGTGTGTGATAGATTTAAAAGAAACCATAGGTGACCTTGAAAGAGAGAAAGAATATCTGACTTGTAAAATCAGCAGTGTTGAAAATGAGAGAGATGACGGTGGTGGTTGTAGACCTAAGAGAGACCATAAAAACCTTGAAAAAGAAAAGGAAGTGCTAGAAGGAAAAACAAGAAAGATAGAAAATGAGAGAGATGATCTAACTGTTGTGGCAGTAGACTTGAGAGAAACAGTTGAAAATCTGAGTAATGAAACGAACAGCCTGAGTGAGAGGATTATTGCAGTTGAGCAGGAAAGAGATGATCTTCTAGTTGTGATCACATACTTAGAAGAAACTATTAAGGGACTCAAACTAGAACCTGGTGCCTTAGGAGTGGATAAAGGAAAAGAAATAGCTAGTGAAAAACACATCAAGCTTGAAAAGGAACTGAATGAGTTCAAAACAAGTCTGTGTTGTGAGCTTGAGAAAAATAGGCAGATGGAAACTGAAATTGGTAAATTAAAATCTTATCTTAAAAAATCTCTGGATTGGACCTGGTCAACGGATGTTGTCACTGCCATGTACTTCAACAACAATGGAAACATGCAGGGAATTGGGTTCCAAAACAGAACCCTGGAAGATATGGCACGAACAATGCTCATCGACAGTGGGATTGCAAAGAACTTCTAGGCAGAAGCAATTAACACTGCGTGCTACTTGGTGAACAGGTGCATGATCAGGTCCTTCCTAAACAAAACCCCTTATGAATTTCTCAATGGAAGAAAGCCAAAGATAACTCATCTGAGAGCCTTTGGATGTAAGTGTTATGTTCTGAATAATGGGAAGGATCAACTTGGAAAATTCGATGCTAAAAGTGATGAATGAATCTTTTTGGGATATTCTTCTCAAAGAAAAGCATACAAAGTGTACAACAAGAGAACCCAATGCGTAGAAGAAAGTGTTCATGTGGTATTCAACGAGACTACCTCCTCAAATAGGGATGGAAATGATGATGATCGAGACAATGAACCACTCCTGGTTCCTGGAGAGATATCTGATGTCTCAAATGGCAAAGCTGACATGATGAGCCAAACTAAATATATAAGTGAAGGCAATGCAACCTCTTCCTCCAGTTCACAGGAGGAACCTGGTACCCAAATTTCTCCTACTGAAGCTGAAGAAAGAGTTGGAGATGCTATGGAAGGTACTCCACAGGAAGCAGGACAAGAAGTGCAAGGAAATTCCTCTGATCTACCAAGCTCCTCCACACATCAAATACAGGTCCCAAATTGGAAACATAAAAGCTCCCATCACCTTGATAACATAATCACTCCCCTTGACTCTGGAATCCAAACTAAATCCAAAACCAGAAACTCCCTAGCTTTCTCAGCCTTTCTATCCAATATAGAACCAAAAAATATCAAGGAAGCTCTGAAGGATGCATATTGGATCATTGCTATGCAGGAAGAGCTCCATCAGTTTGAAAGAAACAAAGTCTGGCACCTGGTACCTCGACCATCAGACAGAACCATCATAGGAACCAGGTGGGTATTCAGGAACAAGCTGGATGAGAATGGGAAAACAACTAGAAATAAGGCAAGGCTCGTTGTACAGGGGTACAACCAAGAGGAAGGGATTGATTATGATGAATCATTTACTCATGTTGCTCGCATGGAAGCCATTCGGATTCTCATTGCCTTTGCATCTCATATGGAATTCACTTTATTCCAAATGGATGTGAAAAGTGCATTCTTGAATGGATATCTCAAGGAAGAAGTGTATGCAGCGCAACCTCCTGGGTTTGAAAGTCATGCTCACCCAGAGTATGTCTTCAAACTGGACAAAGCCTTGTATGATTTGAAGCAAGCCCCCAGGGCTTGGTATGAGAGGCTTTCCAAGTTCTTACTAGATAATGGATTCACTCAAGGAAAGATTGACAACACCCTATTTCTAAAGAAACGGGGAAGGAACCTTCTTATTGTCCAGGTATATGCGGATGATATTATCTTTGGGGCTACAACAGACTCACTGTGCAAGGAATTTGCCATGCTTATGGGCAGTGAGTTTGAGATGAGCATGATGGGGGAACTGAACTTCTTCCTGGGTCTTCAAGTGAAACAATCCACAAAGGGAACTTGTATTAGTCAACAGAAGTACATCAAGGAGCTTCTCAAGAGGTTTGACATGGAATATTCAAAAGTGATTGATACACCTATTGCAGTGGCAACCAAGCTTGACATGGATGAATCTGGATCTCCTGTAAACCAAACAATGTATAGGGGAATCATTGGATCTCTACTTTACCTCACTCCAAGCAGGCGAAACATTGTGTTCAATGTTGGATTATGTGAAAGATTCCAATCAAATCCCAAGGAGTCTCATCTAAAAGCTGCCAAACGGATCCTACGCTATCTCAAAGGCACACATGACATGGTCCTGTACTATCCCTCAGGTGATAATTTCAATCTTGTTGGTTATGCTGACGCTGATTATGCAGGTTATCTAGTGGAAAGGAAAAGAACTTTAGGGATGGCTTATTTTCTTGGATCCTACCTAATCTCTTGGGGGAACAAGGAAGCAAAACTCAGTGGCCTTGTCCACAACTGAAGCAGAATATGTTGCAGCTGCATCCTGCTGTGCTCAACTGCTATGGATCAAACAACAATTGGAAGACTTTGGAGTGTACATTGACAGCATACCACTTCTATGTGACAACACCAATGCTCTCAACATGGCAAAGAACCCGGTTCAACACAAGAGAACTAAGCATATTGATGTGAGACATCACTTCCTCAGAGACAACGTTGAAAAGGGGCACATCTGCATGAAGTTTTGTTGTACTGACGATCAAATTGCAGATATCTTTACTAAGGCACTGGGCAGGGAACATTTTGAGAAAAATAGAATGGCACTAGGGCTGCTGAGATCTAATTAGGGACCTGGTTCCCCTCTCTGGCTATGAAAGGCACACTCGGGTACAAATAACTAAAGTATTTTTTGACGCAGTCTAACTCACATCAATATCGTTGCAGGTAGACACGCATGATGATTACAGACTTTAAAGGTATGGCATTGCAGAACAAAAGAAGACCGAGCAACCTTTTAAATAAAAACAAGTACGGGACTTGGTCCCTGTACCCCAGGTTAGTAGTCATGTGTATTCTCTACCTTTTTCAAAAAGCAACGAAATTAATTACTGCTTCCACATCATCCACTTTTTCAGTAAACACGTCTATCACGTCTATCACTCCATCTTTTCAATTCCCTCTACACGTTCTCTCTTCCCCAAACATTTACCGCTTTTTGAACATGTTCCTTTTCCCCCTCATTACTCCACTCTCCTATAAAACTCCTCGTCCCTAACCTCTCCTCACACACCTTCTCTCACTCTCTCCTTATCTTGAAAAAGAACTCTCTCTCTCTGAAGCTTTTCTAAAACCGTCAACAATGGCCGCCTCAAACACACCCTCTCTCTCCCCTGCCTCTGATTCCAACACAGTTTCAATGGAGGATCAGGACTCCTCTCTCCCAGAGGTCGCTATCTCCATACCTAACTCCTTTTCACTCCCAGCAGATTCAGAAACATCCAAGGAACCTCCAATTACAGAAGCACTCATTGTTCCTCCTTCTTCATCTGACCCACCAAAAGAACCGCCAGTCACTAAAGCTACTCAGGCCTATGAAGCCTCATAGGACGACCCCGACCAGTACCTTAACTCTTCTCTTCTCAATGCCTCGACTCCCATGGAGTCTACGGAAAAAGAGGCGGCCGAAAACATAATGTCCATCGCCTCTAAGAACATTCCCTCTGCTCAGGGAGCAGATTCTTCCTTCCTAGAGGATGAGGGGACCATGGTCCTCTTTGAGTCTCCTGTTCATGAGTCTGTGCATGACAAACCTGGTGAGGAACCTGGTTCTCCTCTCCAAAAGACCCCCCAGGAGCCCATCTTCTATACTCCTCCTCTAGAGTCCATCTCTCCCTTCTTTGAGCCCACAAATGAAGATGATGAGGATGAAATGGTCTTGAGTGCCCGCTTTAAACTTCGTCAGAGAGTGAGTACTCCTGAAACTTCTGTGAAGCGACCCTCTACTAGGTTGCAGCAAAAGGAAGCCCTTGACTCGGCTCTTGAGCAAAGTAAGAAGAGTAGTAAACAGCAGAAGAAGAGGTTGAAGAAGGAATGGCAAGTGGTAGTGGATGAAGCCATACCCGTTGTTGAAGTAGAAGAGGAACCTAGTTCCTTAGTAGGGATAAAGAAGTTTGTGTCTGCTAGTGTAGTTCAAGGACATGTGAAACCGCCTCTGTCACCCGCAAAAGGTGGTGGGAAGTCTAAGAAAAAAGAAGCTGGTGAAGCTAGTGTTAAGAAGTCTGTGACTGATGCAAGTGCCAAAGGAAAGTTTGTGCAAGTGTCTGGTAAACGAAAAAGGGAAGTGGAAACTGTAGGGGAACCTGGTTCTAAGAAAGCAGTATCAAGAAGCAGAGGAAAGTGGAAGGAAAATGTTCTGAGTCAGCAAGTGTTGTGGGGTCGCATGTTTGACCCTGAGATTTTTGAAATGGCTGGAATGAGCCAGCTGATGGATATGGTTGAATTTAAAAAATGGGAGCACCTATTCACTGTGAGTGTTCCCCAAGTCTTTGAGGATGATGTGCGCGAGTTTTATGCCAGTTTTTGGACCCCTGTTGAGGGTCATGTGTGTGCTGTGGTGGAAAGTATTGACTTTGTGTTTGATGATGTCGTTCTGAGAACAGTTATCAATGTTCCATCTAGGGGTCTGTCTTCAGTGGATCCTGCAAAGTATGCTTGTGAGGGAAATTTTAGGAGAGCTATCGTTAAGCCGGGGACGGTCCAGCAGGGGGAACGAGTTCATAAGAAAGCCATGTTGCCTCTCTACCATCTTCTTTTTGAACTGGTGAATAAGGCCCTTCTTCCCCGTGCTGAGAGGCGCTCCATTACTTCCAGGGCTGATCTGATCCTGATGGAAGCCCTTGACCAGTTCAAGCCAATCAACCTACCTGCTCTCATTATTAACCATATGGAGAAGGTTGTAAATGTCAAGGATGAGAATCACGGGCTCCCCTATGGTTTTCTACTTACTCGGGTTTTTAAGTTTTACAACGTGCCAGTTAAGAATCCCCGAGTAGAGACCCGCAAGAAAACCTTTTCGAAGACAACCCTTGAAGAATGTGAGTGTTTTGAGAAGGCTGGGGGCAGCACTTCCACCATATCTCAGCTGATCAATGCGCTGAATGCTGCCAATGATGTGATCAAGAGGCTGAAGGCTCAGATTGCCATTTTGGAGGCTCAATCCAGTCAAGCTGATGGGGAACCTGGTTCTGATATCTCCTCCAATGAAGAAGTTGCCCGCTTGACAAAGGAGAACCTTGAGCTCCAGCAACAGGTTGAAACTATAGGTGTTAATCGGGCCGGGTTGACCCGCTAACAACCCGGTTCAACCCGGGTAAGCCTGGTCCAGCCCGTTACTGTAGCGACTAGGGCGGGTTGGGACGGGTTGGGCGGGGGCGGGCTATTAACGTAAAGTTTTTTTTAACGGGTACCCGAACCCGCTACAACCCGTTAACCCGATTAATTTTTTTTTTTTTAAAAAAATCTGTACGTTATAGAAAAATATAACTTAATTTTAAAAAAAAATATTAAGCCCGACCCGCCCGAGCCCGTTAAGCCCGAACCCATACGAGCCCTATAGAACCCGAAAAATCCCAGCCCGCCACCAACCCGTTAACCCCAGCCCGCCACCAACCCGCCCCGAAACCGAACGGGCTGACACTTTTTGTGTTCCCAGCCCGCCCGATAAACACCCTTAGTTGAAACCTGAAGGAGAAACTGCTCGAGGAACAGTCCTCTGCCAATGCCCGCATGGACCTGGTTCTCCGGACTCTTACTGCCTCGTCCTCCAAGCCTTCCTCCTCTTGTGCCCCCTAGGCTTCTGTCCTCTCTAGTTTGTCTGTGATGCTGATGTGGTTAATAGTTTTTGTCTTCTTTTTTTTTGTGATTGGTATGTGGATAACACCTGATTGCTCCCGCCTGGAAAGTCCAAATGAAGTTCTTTGCTTTCCCAAGCAAATACTTCTCTATGTTTTAAATCTTTTAATGAATGAAACTCAGTCTTTTTATGTTCTCCTTAATGCCTTTCTGCCTTTTTATTCTGTTCTCTATCATGTTGTGTGCACATAAGGGGCATGAGTTAGCTCTGTTGGACTTCTTTGTGCTTTCTAACAGTTTGTGCCTTTTTATGATGCCAAAATGGGGAAGTTAAGGGGATAACTGGGATTAATGGCAGGGTTTAAAGGGGAAGCACACAGACAGGGGGAACTACTAGGGAATCTGGTCTCTCATCCGTTATGTATCTGGTTATGCTAGTGTATATAACTGTTCATCAATTATAAAAGTTTGTCATCACCAAAAAGGGGGAAATTGATGGGCTATATTCTGTTTTGATGATCTAACAAACTCTTATGTGAAGAACCAGATAAAGGACCTGATATATGACCAACACAACCAATCAACTTTAACTCAAGGAATTCTGGATAGTGTACTGTTGAACTCGTAAGGAACAACTGAGGAACCTGATCCCTTGACAGTCTCACAGACGAAAGTACAAGTCTACTCTACAGCTTTAAAAGCTGTGACAGAAAAGTGACTGCCTGCAACTGTTCATGCTACAGTGCAGTAACAGTGCAGCAGTCACTTTCCATTGGTTGAAGAGTGTACTATGTAGGTATGGGCATCCTCCTTGGGATGCCCTAGGGTTATAATATCTTGTTTGGAGACAAACAAGATATTTACTTGAGCATTAACTAAAAACATTCTCTCAAGCATTGAAGAGGGCTCTAGCATTGAAGACTCAAGTGTGTCAAGAGCAAGAAGACAACTCCCCTAAGACGGACCAGTTTCATCTTGTGTCGTTAGTGTCCTTAGTTGAGTTGTAATCTTGCATTTTGTTTTTCATTGTATCCTATTTGCTTTTGTAGAAGCACCGTGTTAGGAATCTCTCAACCATAAACCTTATGTGTTTGTGTCGTGACCAATATAGTCATAAGTGAATAGTCTTTGTAACTAGTGCGTGACAAAGTGGCTTGTAATGGGTATTACAAGTTAGTGTGTTAAAGTCTTTGTAAGAGTGTCATTACAAAGTGGCTTGTAATAGTTTAGATTATAAGTTAGTGAAGTTGAAATCCTACAAGTGTAGGTCGTGGTTTTTGTCCCCTTGAGTGGGATTTTTCCACGTAAAAATCCTGTGTCTCTTTTACTTGCTTTCGTAGTGTATTTCTCTGAGGGAACTGGTAGAGGACCAGGTCTCTCTACAGTTTGGTGGACTCACAGAAACTATCAGTACGGGTTATAACATTCCCAACTTGCCGTTTCGATGAAACTTATTTTCTTCTATTCGTTTAGCTTCTAAACCTTCCAACCCTCTTGGTACTTGTAGTTCATGATCTTAAATATTTTTCAACTCCAAGGTACTATGATTAACTTACTTTATGTACTTTCAAAGATGATCTAATTTTCGAGCATACATCAACTGACTTACTTTTACGTACGAATACATGAGGTATAACTTGGTGATCCCTCAAGGATACACATAGGTCCGCCTCTGCATAATAACTTCCCATTGAAAGTTCATGTTTGACTTGCTTCATAAAAAGAGTGTCAAAAGTAATTTTCTGTATGCATCAGAAATGTGAAGCCAAATCATTGATTAGTTTTAAATTAATAAATGGGAATTTGAGATAGAAATGGTTCATATAACTAATTGTACTACATAGTATAATATTATAACGTTAATTTACCTATGCTCAAAGAACAGTGATTATACTATCAAAGTTGATTTTCTTTTTCTGGTCAAAGCCGATTTATTACTTTCCCTGTTTCTGCAATTTATTTTTCTAACAATTACTTTCTCAGAAAAAAAGAGAGGAGTTTTTTAGCCTTGAACATTGTACTAAGCAAAATATCAGTGTTACTGCTAAACGATGACGTATATTATTTTGAACTTTTTTCGTTTTCATGCGTGTAAGTTATTATGATATAAATGCAATTAAACAGATTAAAATGGTTGGACTCGAGTGCTTGTCGAAGTTAAATAGAAAAAGGAAAAAAAAAAAAAAAGCGGAAAATCCCGCTAATTAATTTATTTATTATTACAGGAGAAATAAAAAAGAAAATTTTCCACATCAACCGTCCCTAAGCTCTCTTCAGTCTTCTGGGTTTTCTCCATTTTCACTTGTTTGAGATTTCAACTGGTAATTCTTGTTATTTTGTGTTTGTTTTGCTGCAGTATTTTTGTTTCAATTGTTCTTCCCCCATCCTTTTTATAAATCTGATGTGTATTTATATTGATGGTCTGAAGCTTATTGGAGAAACACCCCATTACCTTTTACCATAATTTGATGGTGTTTATCTGTGTCAATTTTGGTTTATTAGAGTTATGATATTTCTTACTAATACTGCCGAATTCTACACAAAGCAGCTTGCTCTTCCTTCCTACCTTAAGAAACATATTACAATTGAGGACCTTTAGGGTTTACAGTGTCTCGTTTTGGAAGAATTTGGAGTATAAACTTGTGGTCTGGTCTTATCCTTAAAGTGGGTTTTAGAAGAATGATTACTATTCACTAAGTATGTGTTAGCTGAGGATTTGTGTCAGAGATGCTATAAATGATGCAACTTGTTGTTACTTTGTAAATCTTTAGCTATAATGCGAGCTTGGGATTGAGGCATACTGATTGTTGTTACAACAACAACAACAACAACAACAACAAGCCCAGTTTGATCTCAACATGTGGGGTCTGGGGAGGGTAGACTGTACGCAGACCTTACCCCTACCTAATGCAGGCAGAGAGACTGTTTCCAATAGACCCTCGACTCAGGAAGGGCAAGAAGAAGAGGAAAGAAAAGAAAAAATAAAATAAATAATAATAATAATAAATAAAAAAATGGGAATACAATACCTGAGGCGAACAAAACCACATACCGTAATAAAAACCTAAGAATACGAAGGGAAATGCATGCCACTAAGCCTACCGGTGAACACTATAAACTACCTACTAACCTTCTACCTTAATCCTCGACCTCCACACCCTCCTATCTAGTGTCATGTCCTCAGTGAGCTGAAGCAGCGCCATGTCCTGCCTAATCACTTCTCCACAGAACTTCTTAGGCCTACCTCGACCCCTTCTCAAACTCTCCATGGCCAACCTCTCACACCTCCTGACAGGGGCATCAATGCTTCTTCTCCTAACATGTTCGAACTATCTCAGCCGCGACTCCCGCATCTTGTCTTCCACGGAGGCATATTAATTGTTGTTGCTTAACTATAATATGAATATACACATCACTCTGTGACCCTCACCAGCATTCTTAATCCACCCGTATGCAGAGTTATGAGATAAAGAATGATATATTGTGAAGCTATAAGACGTAAACATTTTATCCAACAAAAATAAAAGAACAAATTTGCAGGTATTGAATGAAAACAAAATGTCAAAACATGTAAGGCATATCCCCTCTTATGACACCACTATCTATAACTTCTTCAAGTCAAGACACTAGCCCACAAAAATGTTCTTTGATTCTTTAGTATTTTTCCATTTCCGCAGCTAAGACAGAACTCAAAGGAGCGATGCAAATCTGAATAAGAGCAGTTCATAACATGCAGACCTATCTCTTCTTGGCTCCTACTTCCATTGATAAAGGTGGTAGCTCCAACCAGAATTTATCTTTTGGACCATGGGCGTGGCCTAGCAAGCGCGTACGTATTTTTCAACACCGTCCTCAGATTTCAGCATCTGCTATCGGTGGTGGCCTGCAGAACCATTATACCTTGCTTGGTGTGCCACACAATGCTTCTTCTGCTGATATTAAAAAGGCATATCGTCTTCTTGCTCTCAAGGTACTATCATGTCTTTTTAGTATACATGTTTTATGCGATATACGAGGATAAAAGAAGGTATTATAGGAGAAGTAAGGAAATTGTTAGAGACTGAGACAGAAAGTAGGATGTAAGTAAGTTACTTCCCAACCAATTATATAAACAATAGGAGGAAAGAACAGCATTTCACCCCAACCAATTCTTGTCCCTCTTTTCCTTCTTCCAAGCAGAGTTAGCCATTGACAAACTTTCCTATGAGATGCTATTGTGGTTGCAACTGTTGCTTTGTCTTGCCAATCTGTCAAAATATCATTTCAAGTATGCGAAGCTATGGAATATTTGGTTTAGGGTAAAAAGGCATGGATAACTATATTTCATGCCCGTGGTATATATTGTTCGCCTTCTTGTCTCAAACTTCTGTTGACATAGACAGGGAATGCCTTCTTGTATGTTTACAAGATTAATGCTGCTCTCAACTACAATGTTCTTATCTAAAAGCTTGGAACTTTTGCTGCCGCCAAATTAGATTTAAGGAGTTTCTATGGAAATTCATTAAAATTCCACCATTTCATCTCTTAAGAATTAAACCCAACTTATTAGGACCCCTACCCAGATTTTTGCAAAACCACGAATCCCTCCACCCCATTGCCTTTTCCAGCAACTGCTCATGCCTATTTCTTTCTCCAGCAAACTCCTCATCTTCATTTCAATGAATAAAATTCAAGAAGCAAGATTCATTCATCAAGCATTATCAAAGAATTTACACAAGCACATCATTCCATTGTGGTTCTAGTTTTTCACCATTTCCCGTGGAACGATAAACCTAGAGAGCAGATCTTCTCTATGCAGTCATAATTTGTTAAAGCCTAAATAAAAGAAATCTTTTCTCAGAAACAGTAATTTCTTGCACTTAATAACAACATCATTCTAACCCCACTGGAACTTTGACTTTGATGCCATTATTTCGTTGCAATCTAAGCCTCTTCTTTGGTCCTGGCTCGTCAAAGAAAAGAATGTTGCCGGCGAATAAATTGGTAGGGAAATTCGCTGAAAAAGTGGGAGGGAAAGTGAGGACCCAGATGTGGAATTTCTTAGCAGTATAAAAGTGTTGTGGAAAGACAATAACGTCCTCAGTTGTAAGAAATGAAGATGTGTTTGTAGGGTATATCGGAGAATCAAAAGATGTTTATGACCTGAATAACGTGTCGGTGCGGGTGCGGCAGGGCTTTTGAAGAGTCCGCGCAACATAGGTGTGAAGAAATCCAGTTTCCTTTCCTGCATTTGTGATCTGAAAAAAGCTTTGCATTAGATTATCAATGCTTTGTTACTGACTCTTATTCTATCAATTATTTGCACATCATAAATGCAGTATCATCCTGATGTTAGTAAGGATTCAGGAGCTGAAGAGGTTTTCAAGAAAATCCATCTTGCATATGATGTGAGTTGCTCCTTCGTGGTTTTTGGCATATCTATCTTTTATTTCTAGCACTTAGAATTCATATCTTAAGCTGTTGTATATGCTAAGGCTGTCATTTAAACCTCTTGCTCGAGAGAGAGAGAGAGAGAGAGTGAGTGACTGAACATTGAAAGTTTGAAAAAGATCACTTTAGACCTGTGGGTTATAGGGTGCTGTCATAGAGCAACACAGAATTCTGCTCAGAGAAAATGTCAAGGTGTGTGTAAGCATACCTTTCAAGGAGGGAACAAGTGCAGTTAAGGCATTCTGTTTGGTTGATAAATGGCTATTTGTATGAATGAGACTGAACAGAAAGGCTCATTTTGAAAAAATAAAAATAAAAAACAGAGGATAATGAGGTAGATTAAGGGTGTGTTTGGTATAATATTTTCTTGGAAAACAAGTAGTAATCTTATTCATTTTTTGGTGTTTGGTAAGTAAATCAAGGAAAATATTTTCTCAAGAGTATTCATAAATAATTTTGATACAATAACATGAAGCCATAAACTTTCGAACCAACAATCTTCCGAACCCACAAATTTCATAAACGTTTGAACC
Organism: Nicotiana undulata; assembly: GCA_005239495.1. Classification (NCBI taxonomy): domain Eukaryota; kingdom Viridiplantae; phylum Streptophyta; class Magnoliopsida; order Solanales; family Solanaceae; genus Nicotiana; species Nicotiana undulata. The sequence goes on along the minus strand of ML245910.1, from coordinate 16,989 downwards.
GCAAAACTTTCGAAACCGCGAAACTTCGAACCCGTAAACTTCCGAACTCATAACTTTGGAACTTGTAAAATTTTGAACCTGTAAACTGAAAGATGACAAAAGTAAACTGAAAATATATTTAAAAAAATATTTTTTCCGGGAGGGGGGGTGGGGAGAGAGAGGGATGCAGGAAAAAAAAAACAGAAATTTAAAAATTACAAAAAAAAAAGTAAGATATTTTTTCTTGCGGGG
>ML245910.1:0-16685 GCA_005239495.1 Nicotiana undulata | reverse complement strand
GGGGGGGGGGGGGGGGAGAGAGAAGGATGCAGGAAAAAAAAAACAGAAATTTAAAAATTACAAAAAAAAAAGTAAGATATTTTTTCTTGCGGGGTGGGGGTGAGGGTGGGTGAGTGGGTGGTGACGAAAAAAAACCTTTTTGGAGAGAGGGCATGGGGTGGGGTTAGGTGGGTGGGTTGGTAAGGGTAAAGAATAGGGTGAGGAAGCTTGAGAAAGAGTTTTGGAAAATGTTTTCCCTTCTCTTGATAGGGAAAACAATTGGAGGAAAATGAGTTGATGAGAAAAATATTTTCCAAAACATTTAAGCCAACCGGAACACACGAAACAAAGATATGAACTGGGTAAATAGAAATGGAAAAGAGATGTTTCTATTTCATCCAAATTAGAAGCTTTTTCTACATCCATATGATCTGGAAAATTGGAAAACATTTTCCTTCATACGAAATACACCCTAAGAAAGCCTTATATGGAAGGTCTAAGCTGATGCTGAGAAATTATATAGGAAGAGAATTGAATTTAAGAAATGGGGGGCCTTATAATTTCTTGAACTGTTTTTGCTTCATAGTATGGTCTTTTTGGCAGATTTCTTCTCTTTTCTTTTTAGTCCTTTTTATTTGATTGGTCTTACGGATTTTGATAGGTTCGCTTGTTGAGCTTTTGGACCTTTCATGAAAATATGCCAGTGCATTACACCATTTCTGATGCTAGTAATAAATTTTTAGTCCATTATCAAAATCCCTTTTGTTTAATTTTTAACCTCACTGAGAAATCTGTTTGGTTTTGGCAGGTATTATCCAATGAATCATCAAGAAGTCAGTATGATCAGGCTCTTCGACACCAGGATAATAGTGGCAGGCCTTCAGGGGGAGATTGGGAATACGAATATCAATATGACGATGTCATAAGAAGCTATAGGTGGGCTGATCTGAGACGAAAAATGCGGAGAGAGAGATATTGGGAGAGGTATCAATATCATACAAGGGAAAACTTCTCCTCGTATTATGATAAAGATGACGAGTCCGAAGAAGAAACTCCGGATGAAGAAAGAGGTCCATTTACGGAAGTGCTCAGATCTGCATTTCTCTCTTTATTCCTAATGTACACTGTAGGTATTCGTTTGTCTTTGACATTTAGTAGCCTCATGGCCTTGCTTGATCAAAAGTTGGACGCCGGATACAAGATTGGTTATCTACTTGCATGGATTTTGGGAGGCAGAGGTGGTATTTTACTTACATTATGCCTTTCGTTCGCAAGTTGGCTCTGTGGCAAAACCAGCAGTAGCGTAGTTGTATTGGTGGTAGTAGCCATGTGGGTCGGATCTAATGTTGCTAGGTATGCTCCACTCCCACAAGGCGCCATTCTTACTCTGTTGTACATGTCAATCAAACTACAAGTTGATCTTAGCTAATGCTTCTGCAATGAAGAGACCACTTTCTGAATATTCCACCCTTTCTGTAAATATGCTCAACTATAATTTTCAGTGATGTTTCTTATAGTTTAGTCAATAGTAGTTGGTTCTTGAATGTAAATGCTACAACTTGTTAATAGTCATCTTTAACCTGCAAAATTGAAAGTTACTGTAGCTATTCTTCTAATTGTATTCTCCTTTTCATTTCTCTTTTCCATAGTTTAAAGGTTGTGCAAAAACCTAGGATTTTTATTTACTATATTTTTCTGCATCTCGAAAAATCTTTTCCTTCTACTCAAAAATACATTTTTCCTTCTAAAAGCTTAGCCAAACACCTTAATTTAGAATACTTTAGGTAAAAAAGAAACTTTTGGCCAAACATGCTATAAGTATTTATAATATATCAGAATTTGTCTAATGGTTGTTTCATCAAAATATTATAAAACTTAATTAGTGAATATAAATATTTATCTAACAATTTATCCTGTGATGTGCTTCTACATTCCCAAATATATATTTCTTGAAATTCTAATATATTAAATAATGCATTTTTCGTAAAACTCTAGTCACTAAATTAGGCCGGTCTTGAGGAAGCCGTTCTTTAAAAATAATTCTAGATCTCTATCCAATCATATTATAAATAGTTATTATTTTTCTTAATATGTTAAAAGCTTGAAAAACTAAATAATAATTTAAGTTTTGAAAAGGAGCTCTAATGCATTCCTAATGTAGCTTTAAAATTAATGGTAACTTTTTGACAATTGATTTATCATCAAGATTCTAAAACAAATTTTGTAGAAAAATGAAGCTAAGTTACTTTTTATAATAAAAGAAATTAAAAGTTTAAAAACTTGCTCGACATAAAAAAAATACATGGTATATATTAGAGAATTACATATTTAAAGATTGATTTTTCTAATTTAAAGGAAGGTTCAGTAAACAATATGTATTTTGACTATAGATTATAAGTACACTCGATTTTTCTTCTCCATGAAGAATAATAAATAAATCCGATTTAATTTGTCAAGATTCTAAAACAAATATTTTATGTAGGAAATAAATTAAAGTTACTTTTTTATAACATAAGAAATTAAAAGTTTAAAAACATGTTCTGGTTTTTTCTCGGGTTGGGTCTTGTTCTTAATTTTTCTTTAATATCTATAGGTCTATTTTTTACATGGTAATAAAAAAGAAAATGTAACCTAGGTACGTAGAATTCGTTCTTTCCAATTTTGCATAAAAACCAAAAGAGGAACAATATAATCTTTATTTAGACAACAAAGCAATTTGTTTAACTTAAAAAAGAGGTATGGTGGTTGGTAAATAGAATATGGTTATATGGAATTGGTAAACAAATATGGTTACTTGGATAGGTTCTAAATCTTAGGGAGATAATTAAATGACTATTTTATTTATTGTAAACTCTATTTTTAAAAGGGTAAAAAAAGTGAACGATATTTTGTTAAGGGTTTTCGTGCTTTTAATATACTCTCCGGTTCACAATAAGTGACCAGTTTTCTTTTTCATTTTGGTTCAAAATAATTGTCCAGTTATGTAATCAAGAAATAATTCAGTTTGTTTTTACAAAATAACTCTTATGTACATATCCCTAAAAGGTTTTCCTACTCCTCACATTAAATATGTAATTAAGGGTAGTTTAATCATAGTATAATTAAGGGTAGCTAAACGTGTAATTAAGGATAGTTTAATCATAGCAGAAACATTAAAAAAGCACAAAATTTGTTTCCAAATCCAAAGGAAAAGAGAATCTTCATTGGATAATATGCTGCAGTGTGGAATTCAATAGATTATATGGTAGGACTTCTATCTCAAGATTCCCTCCCCATTGGAAATATCTACACTGATAAATTTGCACTAAATATCAAGGAGTAATACATCTTCTCATTAATTCTTTTTACCATAACTTTTTATAATATATTCCTTCCACCTTTGGTACTTTAGTACAAATGATTATAATCGTCCAAAACCTGTGCAACTATGGATTAATTCTAAAATATATACAATAACAATGTAAAGAATTTTTATGTTAGCAGTATAATTATTTGTTATTGCAAATTATTACTCTATATCATATATCAGACAGTAAAGTTACATCCCATTTTATAAAAAATCTAAACACGGTTAGTGCACAAAACTTAAATACATAACTCATATTCGTATTTGTATCACTTTTCCGGTCGGAATCTTTTAATTATTTAGTGTAGTTAGCGAATAGAAAGAATATATAACAGATAACTAACACTTTCAGGCTTTACAATCTTCACTTTATTCCAGAACACAACTTGCTATAGCCATTGGGCTTGACGAGAATATAGCTCAATATATAAATAAAGTATATCGAAGCAATGAATTGATCGAATTCCTTTCTTTATCTGCACTTCATATTCCATTTGGTCGCCTGCAAATATTCCTCTAAATTCAGGAAAATTAATCGTAGAATAATTTACAAGTTTGTTAAAAATTCAAAGGATTTGTTTTCATGACTAGTACCAAGTATGTATATCTTTCATCAATTGCCCTTTTCCTTTTCCTAGAATTTGATATTGTTGCTCCCAAATACACACACAAATATACGTGATCAATAAGTAATAAAGTGATGAGAAGAGTGTCGAACTCACAGAGACTTGTTATTAATTGCATACTAAACTGCAACAAGTAATTTGATATTGAGTTTTTGTTGTTAAACTATGGATGCGAACGTAAAACAAGAATTCAAACTAGGACATCAGACAATTATTATTTTAGTAGAGATGAATATTTCAAGGTTGTGGTAAGTTCACCAATCCTATTGAGAAGTCTCCTTCAATTTGGATCACTTATGGTTGCAAGTGACCATGTTATATGTATTCGCACACTTATGGTTGCTAAGTGACCATGTTATATGTATTCGCAGTATTCTCTTGAATTACTACTCACCTACCCAAAATAGTTATAATGCCGATATTTCTATGGAATTAATCTACCAAGAACAGTAAGCTCACAATATTCAATAAAGCATGACGAGTAGGTATAATTCTATCCTAACCACAAATCTGCCTGCTAACCTTAGAGATAAGATCATGCTTTCTTTAACTCTTCTCGTCTAAAATCGTTTTTAGAGCATAACCTAGATAGTTGATAGAACTTAATTGTTGGCCATACAATCAAGTAGTTAAGCACAGTTAAATGTCACACCCCAACCTAGGTGAGGTGGACAAGCACTTAATGCGTTATGTACACGAGCGACCCACTACGTAAAACTAGTAAACTTATCGCATTTATAGCACCTTCAATAAGAAAATCCCATATATATATATATATCAACACACGAGCATGCAAGGCCTCAACCAACACATACATTTGTCTAGCATACGGTAACTAACCACAAGTACACATGCGTCTACAAAAGCCTCTAAGAACATATGACAGACATAACATAATCGGGACGGGGGCCCGACCTACCCATAAATCTGTATATAAATCAAAATATAAGGACCTCTAGGCTCGGTTGCACTCCGAATGATATGGAGTCTACCAATCAACACCTGGAAATGAAATTATTTATTTTGGGATCCGTCAAACTGCCTACCTGAACCTGCAACATGGTGTAGCATCCCCAGCCAAAAGGATGCCAGTACGAAATATGTACTGAGTATGCACGAAAACTAAATAATTATACTATAATCAAATAAAAGGATACTGAGGGAAGATAACTGGTATAAAACAAGGGTCAAATAACCTAAAGATCAGAGCTCACATCATACAATAAGTCTAGAAAGTCATATATCATAGTCTACCAAACAGAACGTGTAGCATTTCTTTGTAGCTTTGTTTTCTTGAACTTTCTGTAACAACATCTCTCAACTCATATCATGTCTAGTATATCATACGCCAGTCGCACAAACACATAAAATTGAAATGCTAACTACTTGCACTGCTCATACATATGTGGTAGCTATCAGACTCGTAAGTATGTACTTTCCTGGATCGCGTACCGGTACTATCATCTTATACCCAACTAATAAGCTAGTATTGTGGACTAGCGTATCCATCATCTACCAGGCTATCATGCCTGTATCTGCCAAGCTAGCACTCTTATACTACCAGTTCACTGGACCTGTCCGTTGTACGTATCTATCGTACCAACAACATGCCTCAACAAGTAGATTTCTCATATCACTTTTATCAAGGTCATCAAATCATACGACAAGCAATAACTATTACCAAAAGGTAATCTCATCATCTCTACAATCGTCTACAACCAACAGCTCACATAAGGCCTACTTGTGTCGTCGTGATACCGGAGTCCTCATAAAGAAGTCATTGTAGCTCATAGATACCTTCTAAATAGGATAAGAAGCTACTAACTAACATTTGAAGTTGGCCCTACCAAGGTGCTGCTTGTTAAGGCATGCACGTACTACTAAAGGCATGAGTAGAGCAACCCTTAACGGTGGTCGTTTTGATATATGAATACTTACGAGAGAGCAGTCGTGGTTCATATGCACTTTCGGATAGAAACAAGGGACTACTACTAAATATATGGAACTCGTGAATGGTAGAGCTACCTTGGGAGTGTTTGGAGAGGGTGAGGACCAGTATTGGTCAAAAAATGAGGTAAAATGGATTCTCCACCATTTATATATAATTGGATAAGTTTCCACCGTCTATGTGGGTCCCAAAGGGGGCTACCTGCGCAGTCTTTTATTAGCGCGAATATTTCTCTACTCCGACATCGAATTGAAGAACATATTAATGTGTTGGAAACTAAACTCATTGAACTTTAATTTGGTGGATGGATGACCCCATAACTCTAAGTATATTGGAAGAAAAAAAAATCAGTTTTACGCCCGAATTTCAGTAAACTTATGAACGTAAGTTGCGATAACTATTGTCGAATTTTGACGAAACTTAATGTAACGACCCGGACAGTCGTTCCGTGAGATTAGCCCCATTTTCCCTGTTTCAGCCTTGTCATGTGTTAATTAACCTAATTATGATGTGTTGGGTCGGTTGGTTCGGGTTCGGAGTAGTCGTGGTGAGAATTGACACACTTAGTCTCTTAAATTGGCTTATTAGTTGAAAAAGTCAACTGGGAGTTGACTTATTGGTAAACAACCTCGGAATATAGATTTTAGGGCTCGGATAGCTTCGTTAGGTGATTTAGGACTTAGGAGTGTGTTTGGAATGTGGTTTTGAGGTCCGGAGTAGAGGGGGTGAGTACGCGATCGCGTAGAGGAATTGAAGGGGCAATTGTGGTCCGATTTTGATGTTCTTGGTATGTATAGACTCGTGATACGAGAAGGATTCCGGTTTTTTTATTTTTATCGAATTTCGAGATGTGGGTCCGGGGGTCGGGTTTGGCCAATTTCGGGATTTTTGGGTAATTTTGATAATTTTCGAATGGGCTTCGTTCCTTGGCTTATAATAATGATATGAATCTGATTTTTGGTAGATTTGGAGCACTCGGAGTCCGAGTCTAGAGGAAAAGGAACTGTGGTCTAGGATTTTAGCGGGTTTTGAGGTAAGTAACGTTTCCAAACTTGGTTCTGAGGGTTCGAAACCCCTTAACTACATGATATTTAACTATACTTGAGGTGACACACATGCCAAGTGACGGGCGTGCGGGCGTGCACCGAGTAAATTGTGGCCTGGCTCATCCCATGACACCGTCTAGTAGCTATTACGGATTGATAACCGCACTTCTATTATGTGGTAAATGTGAACATGTTAGAAATCATGTTAAGTATAAATTCTAAGGCTTCACGCCGAAGATGCTGAGACCCGAGTAGTCATATATTACTGTCTCATTTTGTGATTATTTGATTTCATATACTCAGTCCTATTATAGCATATCGCTTCATGCCTCAGTCTCAGTATTTGTTAATTATATGCATGTTTATCATTGTTTCAGGATGATATATACATCTGTGAGCCATATGAGTGAGACTGAAGAGTAATGACTGAGTGAGGCCGAGAGCCTGTTATTGAGATAGTTATGAGATCGGACTACACACCGCATCGATACTTTAATCATGCTTTCGCTAGTTTGATATAGCGCTTGGCCCAATAGGGCCCCTTCGGAGTCTTTACACCCCCAGTGAGCGCATTGATATTGAGGGATGGATCTTCCCTGGACATGGACTTTGTCCGAAGTTGATGATATGTGAGGGATGGAACTTCCCTGGACATGGACTTTGTCCGAAGTTGATGATATGTGAGGGATGGATCGTCCCTTGACATGGATCTTGTCCGAGAGTTGTATTCCGGAGATGTATCTTCTCCGTGAGGATGGATTGGCCTTTTCCTCAGTACCGAGTGACTACGGTCACCGATGATTATGTACATTCCGGGATGAACCTTCCCTGGTCCTGAGAGCCATATACAGTACTGAGTGGACTGCTGAGTGAGGGTTGTGAGCACCATGTGCATTTCCACACTGGTTTCATATATTTATATGATAGCATGTAGAGTATATTGGCATACTTGACATATTTTGTTCATTTTATGATAAACTATTATCATGTCTAATTTCTGTACGTTGTCTATTGTAAATTCTGAGGTTTAGTCCGTCACTATCTCTCAGCCCATAGTTTGGATTCGTTACTTCTGAGTTGGTGTACTCACGTTACCCCATGCACCTTGTGTGGAGATCCAGGTACATCGGGACCCGGTAGTGGGTGCTGAGCAGCTATCAGAGTTTCATCGGAGTCGGCGAGGTAGCAGCTGGCGATCGCGACCTCGTCTTCTCCTTCTTTATCTTCTTGTTGCACTTTTATTATTACAGATTATGTTTTCTATTTCCCTATTTTGACATTTTTATATTGTAGTAGCTCGTGACTGAGTGACACTAGATCCGGGGTTGGATTTTGAATTGTGCTTTAAATGTTGTTAAACTTTCAAATGGTTTATTATTAATATTCTGCTTCTAAACTTATAAATTTTCTGAAAGATAAAAACTTGGATTCAACGAAATGTGTGGCTTGCTTGATTCCACGACATGCGCCATCACGACTAAGGATTAGGGGTCGTGACAAGTTGGTATCAGAGCTCTAGGTTAAATAGGTCTCACCAGTCATGAGCAGGTTTAGTAGAGTCTTGCATATCGGTACGGAGATATTTGTACTAATCTTCGAGAGGCTACAAAACCCTTCGGAAAAATCTCACATTCTTGAATTCGGTCGTGCGAATCTGTTGATTCCTGGAACTAAACTTCTGTTGTTTTCATTCTCTCACAGATGGTGAGGACTCGTGCTACCGATCAAGGTGATCAGACACTAGCTGGACCAACGAGAGGTCGAAGCCGTGGTAGAGGGAGGGGTGCTTGTGAACACCCAATTTTTGCCCCGCATGGAAATTACTCCTAAAAATAATCAAAAAATCACTTTTAATGAATTTTAGGAACTTTTCTTTATTTAGTTGCATTTCATGCATGTTGAATATTTTAAAATCATAGAAAAATCATAAAAATTGTCATATTTTTTCATTTCATGTAATCTTAGGTTTAATTCGCATTTTTAGAAATTAATTACCCTCTAATTGATAGATTAATATATAATAGTCATTAAAAATATACATTAGCTCAATCATTTAGTTTATATAATTAGTTAAAATGTTAATTAGGTCGTTTTGATAAAAGAATTTTTTTTGTTTTTGAGCAAATTATACTACTAGGCTGATTGCCTAGTAGTTGTTTTATTTATAATAAAAGCAATAACAATGAGTTGTCCTAATGGAGTTAGGACTGTAAAAATGAAAAAAATGACATAGAACCTATTATCAAAATTAGGCTTGTGAGGCCCAATGATGATATTACAATGTGTATTGCTACTGGCATAAATTAAGATAATTTAAATTAATACTAGCCTATATAACTACTGATTTAATTAGTAGTAAGATGACTATTTTCTTAAAGATAAAATTAGTCTTTATTTCAAATTGGCCTAATTTCAGGGGCCAAAATCTCAGGCTCAACCAAATTCCCCACATTACAACCCTAATCCCTCCTCTATATAATAGGGACCTAATAAGATAAAAAAAAGATAGACCTTCCTCCCTAAGAAAAAAGAAAAAAGCTGGCAGCACTCCATTTTCCAAAAAGGGAGACGATCATCTCCATCTCTTCTGATTCTAAAAAAAATACCAAATCTCTTAAGGACAAAATCACAAGACAGCAGTGTTAATCAAAAATCGCATCAGGAACCCCCCTATCTAGAAACAAAAAAAAAACAGCCTTCCCCTCCAAAAAAGGCTTCAACAGCCATTTCCCTAAACCTTGAGCCAAATAATTCTCCCGATTCTCGTCGGAGATATGTCAAGACGCTCGGACGGTTATATTTTCTAGCCTGAACCGCGTTCCTCCGCCGTTACCCACCTACGATTGCCGCCGGGATTTTCAGATCTAGCCGGAGAAGTTTATTCTGGCAGATCCTTTCTTCTCCGTCTTTTATTCCTCATTTCATGTACTGTTACAATTAAAATCATCTTTAAAAGTGGTTTGTCTTGCTGATTGGATTTTGGCCTAAAAATATATTTTTCGATGAACTCCGACACTCGACTGTGATGTAGTCATCTAAGATTTTTGGTATTTGCTTTAGCACTCCTTTCCGGCAACTTTAGTATGGTTTTAAATATTCCGCCGATGTTATCGATTCAAAGCTCCGTCGAAGTTCTTGGTGTCGTTTCCGGTCATGGTTAGTTCATACAAAGTCAGACAGATCTCTGTTCCTGTTGTATTGATTACTTGTGCTTTGTAATTGTTTGAAATACTGAGTTATTATTATATATATTGTTTGTTCGTTCATATGGTACTGTCAAAATGAGTTGAAAATACTTTGGTCCTTCTTTCTTTTACAAATAGTTCGAAGATTTTAGAAAAGGAATAAAAATGCTAGCAACTGAAAGTCTGAAAATGATAGCAGCTTATTAATCTTTTACATGATAGCAACTGAAAGTCGTATTTTAGAAAATGATAGCAACTTATTAATCTTTTAAATGGAAAACGACCAAATCACAAACATGATCTTGCCTTAGGCGCAGTGTAACAATAAATCATCGTGGCTATGGGTACGGTTCCCGTGGCATGATCACGATACGTAAATCTTAATTCGGGTGTACATTTCATGTGACCCGACCATGTCTTCGAATAATAAAAAATAAACATGTCGTAAATCGCGGTGCGTTTCACGTGGCGCGATTCACAACATGTGCAAAAATGACAAGTGTACGACATCGTGATTTGTTTTAAAATAATTACATAAATATTAAAAGCAGTTCAAAAGAAAAAAATGCACAATATGTTTAAAACACGTAATTAATTAGATAATTAGGCCAAATATTAATAGTTAAGCGACCGTGCTAGAACCACGGAATCCGGGAGCGCCTAAGACCTTCTCCCGGGTTAACAGAATTCCTTACTCGGATTTCTGGTCGCAGACAACTTAAAACAGAGTCTAAATTTCCTCGGTTTGTGATTTCAATAAAACGGTGTCCCGGAACATCGTCAAAAATCCCGGTGGAGACTCTGAAAACTAATATAAATCCCAAAATCCGAATAATGTCACTTAAATTGGAAAAACTCCCTAATCCCACCCTTACCGGGAGGAAAAAGGAGGTGTGACAGCTCTGGCGACTCTGCTGGGGATACGAACCCAGAATCTCTGGTTCAGGGTTCAAGAATTCGAGCTTATATAACTGTTATGTTTTGGCTTTCCTTATCTGATTTTACGTGTTTAAACCTGATGTGCTAATTGTCGCATTTACCGCTTTGATATTTATTTGAATTGCATATAAATTGTGCCAAAACCCTTCTTCTCTCTAAGTCTTCTAAATCATCTGGGAAGTGTGCACTTCGTGTGACTTCTTTTCTGTTAGAGTCATCCAAATTTTAGAACGAGGTACGAACAAGTTGCAAAGCCGGTGAAGCTTCTATATTCCCGGTATGCTGCCCTGACCTCGGCTTGAGCTGTCCGCTCGGGTAAACCTGGTCTAAAACAAAACCCCTGGATTCAAAACTTAGAATGACATAACCTCATGCCGGATCCCTAGTAAGTGCGTTGTTTGCATCACGTGCATTTGACTTAGGGGACTCAACACAGGGGTTGGGTCCGTCTAGGACAGGTGAACCCAAAATAAAAGACCATCATGATGCATCTTACGTGCTACTTGACATCTGTTTGTTTCGGCACGCATGTTGACCGGCTTCTAGAATAGGAAAGAAAATAAAAAAAAAAAACTAAGAGTGAGAGGTAGGTATTCGAAATATGAAACTCTGTCTATAAAAAAAAGGAAGAAAATAAGTGAATGTTTTCAAAATGTCATGTTTCCCTGGTTCCGTCAAAGCTGGGAGAACTACGCGGGTCTGATTCTCACCGGATGTGAGATACGTAGGCAAACCTCAATGGTTCCGGCCCCTATTTTTAAAAAAAATCCAAAATATTTCCCTTTAATTCCTTCGTTAGAAGTCTTTTTTAGAAAATTTCGAATAAAGTAATAAGATTTTTTTTTAAAAAAAAAATCGAAAAAAAAAAAACATTTTTCTTCGTAGAAGTCTTTCATTAAAAAAAAAAAAAAAAGACAAATCAAATTACAATCCAAAAAAAAAAAATTGTAGAAAGTCTTTTTTTAGACCAAAATTTATAACAAAAATTCAAAAATATTTTCCTTTGCTTTCTTCTGTAGAAAATCTTTTCTTTGAGACCCAAAAATTTAAAAAATCAAAAATATATTTTCATTTCTCTTTAGAAGTTTTTCTTTCGAAAATTAAAAAAAAATCTCAAGATTCAAAAATATATTCTTTTCTTTAGAAATATCTCTTTCATAAATTCAAAGTAAAAGTCCAAAAATCAAAAAAATATTTTATTTCTTCTTTAGAAGTTTTTCTTTCGAAAAGCAAACCGAAACAAAAAATAAACTATTTCTTCCTTATGAGTTTTTCTTTTGAAAATTAAAAAAAAATCAATCAAATTAAAATTCAAAAAAAAAGAGTTAGTTTATTTTCTTTATTCCTAATCTTCCCGAACTATGCAAGATCTGATTCATGCGGCGTCATGATACGTAGGCAATCCTCATCGGATTCGATCATAGGCAAAAAAAAAAATTAAAAAGAGAGAGAGAGAAAAAAAGAAAGTGAAAAAAAGGAGAGAGAATAAAAAAAAAGGAGTGACAAAAATAACAGAGAAAAACAAAGAGCGAAAAAAAATGAGAGAAAAGAAAAAAAGGAAAAAAAAGAGTGATTATTCTAACATGCTTATTTTTTTAAATAAAAGTCAATTAAAGGTGATCGGTTTGTTGGTTTGCAATGGAACAACCACCACTATCGTTGATCCAAAGTCACGAAAACGCAAGTAGGCGAGTTGGCAGTGAGAATTAAAAATGGAGGCAAATGTGGGGTTGACTCTACCAGATTTGAGCAATAGAATATGGCCTTCTTGGGATGATTTGATGATTGGGAGAACGAGAAGTCGTCCAAGTTCTTTGACAAATTAGTTACCCTGAAAATTTTCATGTTGTCAATCCTGAAATCCGACAGTCAATATGGGGAACAGTTTGATCAAAAGTCAAAATTTGAATGCTGAATCCATAACAATAAAAATGGTTGAATGTCTTAGTAGTGATAATGTGCAACTTTGTGGCTAAGATGTCGCTTAGCAACTGGAAAGTCACTCTTCTTTTAGCCATGGTAGCTTATTTTGTCGTCTTTTCTTCTACTTTTTGTGCCATCAGACCTTGCTATCCATTATTCAAAAAAAAAAAGTCACTCGTTTTATGTCCATTTTGTGCATAGTTCTTTTCACGCTAGTTCTACTGACATGACATGCATGCGAAAATTTTGGCCAGATCTTAGAAAATTGATTTAAGCTTGAATGAGATAAGTGAGAAAGAGACACTTTTGTAAATTAATAGAGACATGAAACATTTGAAAAATAAGCATGAGCCAAGATTATATGGAATCAAAGTAGTCATGCTCATGGAAATTAAGGATCTCTACCTTTTGAATCATTAAGAAGATCGGGCTTAAGGATGATCGGACGAATTGAAGTCTGTTTAGCACTAAGAGATAGAAAGTGTTTTAAAAAAAGAAGAAGGTGTATTCCAGACAACTCGAAATGGATAAGTTTAATGAAAAAATGCATCTTCTACATCAAGACAAAATCCAAGAAAAAGTCACACAAATTGACAAGGGTCATTCATTGCGAGAAAAGTATTGCTCATACAACTTTACACTGAAAAAGACCCAGAAAGCAACATGTCCATCAATGTCGTGATTTTGAAAGGTTTACATGATTGGCATTCTCGAGGCTAGGAGACCCTTTTTTTTCTATCCAAACACTTTATACCATTTGTTACCCCTTTTGAGCCTGTGTTATTTTCTTTGACCACCCTCTTTTGGAATCAAGTTTAGAGTCAAGAGTAAAAAAAAAATAAAAAAAATAAAGAAAAATGATGAAAAGAAAAGTCCCTGCCCCAAGAGTACAAACTGGGAGGCAAATCTTAGATAGTTCAAGTGAAAAAAAAAATAAGAAAAAAAAGAACAGTCAAAGTCCATGCCCTCATAAAATAAAAGCTTGGGCAATTTGTTTTGAAAAAAAAAAGAAGAAAAAAAAGTAGAAAGAAAGAAAAATGAAATGAAAAAAAAAGGAAAAGACAAAGAAAAGAAAGAAAGGAAAAAATATAGTTAGGTCAGATGTTTGAACTACGTTAGACCTGATTTCTTAGAAAAAAGGATACGTAGGCAGCCTTACACGGTTCGATCTAGCCAAATAAGAGTAAAAAAAATCTAAATAAATAAATAAAATCCCCAGTAGCTAAAACTGGGGCAGGAATTTTATTTCACTTTTAAAAAGAGTCGATTCCAAGAGTTGTAAGTCTATAACCCCTCATTTTGAGTCTACTTTAATCCTTCTTGCCGACCCTCATTTCCAACCCTATCCAAAAACCTTCCAAAATAAAGACCTCCCGATATGACTTCAAGAATGCCAAGAGAAGCATGCAATGAGCAACGGTTGTCACGCGACATAGAACACTGTCAGTTGCTCACGCAAGAAAGCATGGAATGAGCAACAATTGCCACACGACATAGAACACTGTCAAGTTGCTCACAAAAGAAAAAGAAAAAGAAAAGAAAAAAGAAAAATGAGAGAGTCTTACTAGTGAAAACCCTCACGGGCACCGTAAGGCGCCGGTAAGTAGAGAAAAATAAATAAGAGAGACTTGTAGGTGAAAACCTCTCGGGGCACCACTAGTAGAAAGTGAGTCGTGAAGCTGATGCGAAGAATTAACATAAACAAGCCTGACTTCAAAGGTCATAAGCATGGTGAAAGGGAAGATTTGATCAGTTTGATAGAGCGGCCACTGAGTCCAAAATGCATGTCATAATCGTTAAGGCCAGTTACCGCAAAATAAAAACAAACAAAAAAAAACTCTCTTCCTTCTGTCCTTCCGACATGGGCATTGCTTGTTAATACTTGTTTCTTTGCATCATTGTGTCCTTCACTCCGAGTCAGTCCTTGTCAAAACGAGCAAGAAAAGATTTCAAAATCTGTTACCAGCTTTTCAGTTGCACAAAGTGAATTTGGCCAGCAATTCAAGGTTACAGTCAACATGCATTGAGGATTCATGCAGAGACTTCCCCCCAAAAGACCCTTGTCAGCCTACTTGGCGCAAGCAAAGATAACTGGTGATTTCCTCTGATAGTCAAATTGCTCCAAAAGGCAAGAAGCCATTCAAGATATCAGAAAAGGTCACCTAAGTAAAGATCTCATGTTGGGATAAGTCTGACTGAGCCACAAATACAAATGGTACTGGGTTGCAGAGCAAACGTCTCTTGAAACTGACTCAGGCTGATTGAGCAAAAGCCAAGCTGCCCAGGACTCAAGGCCACAAACCTACCACCACTTTTTAAAACTGACAAATTCTCTTTGTTTGAAACAGGAACAAAGCAGTGCAAGAAAGTTGATTCAAAAACAAAAAAAAAAGGAAAAAAAGAGAAGAGTCAACGAAGGGAAGTTTCTCAAATCTTTGCCTTTATCTTCTTGCTAGTGTGCATAAAATCTTGCCATTGCTCTTCACATTTTTCCTCCTGGGATAAAAAGTCCTAGTCTGATGGATTTTTAGCAAAAAAAAAAAAAGACACCTAGTCTGATGAATTTTCTCCTAGGATCGAAATCTTAGTCCGCTGAATCTTTCTCCTAAGATAGAAGACCTAGTCTGATGAACTTTCTCCTAGGATAAAAATCTTAGTCTGATGAATCTTCCTCCTAAGATAAACAAAAAAAGACCTAGTCTGATGAATTTTCTCCTAGGATCGAAATCTTAGTCCGGTGAATCTTTTTCCTAAAAAACAAAAAAGACCTAGTCTGATGAATCTTCCTCCTAAGATAATAAAAAAAGATCTAGTCTGATGAATTTTCTCCTAGGATCGAAATCTTAGTCCGATGAATCTTTCTCTTAAGATAGAAGACCTAGTCTGATGAACTTTCTCCTAAGATTATAAATCTTAGTCTGATGAATCTTTCTCCTAAGATAACCAACAAAAAAAGAGAGGATCTAGTCTGATGAATTTTCTCCTAGGATCGAAATCTTAGTCCGATGAATCTTTCTCCTAAGATAGAAGACCTAGTCTGATGAACTTTCTCCTAGGATCATACATCTTAGTATGATGAATCTTTCTCCTAAGATACCAAAAAAAACCTAGTCTGATGACATTTCTCCTAGGATCGAAATCTTAGTCTGATGAATCTTTCTCCTAAGATAGAAGACCTAGTCTGATGAACTTTCTCCTAGGATCATAAATCTTAGTCTGATGAATCTTTCTCCTAAGATAACAAAAAAATGGCCTAGTCTGATGAATTTTCCCCTAGGCTAGACGTCTTAGTCTGATGAATCTTTCTCCTAAGATAAGAAAACCTAGTCTGATGAATTTTCCCCTAGGCTAGACGTCTTAGTCTGATGAATCTTTCTCCTAAGATAAGAAAACCTAGTCTGATGAATTTCCTCCTAGGATAGTTTTAAAAAAAAAGGAGAGAAAAAAAATAGTTTATTCATGTCCTCAAAAAATATGCATTGGTGCAATTTGTTTAAAGGAATGATTTTCTCAAATATAAAAAAAAATTGAAAAAAAAAAATCCTTCTTGGTTCATTTTAGCAAAGGGTATACAATTCCCTGGTTTCGTTTTCCAACACAGGGTCTCCAATCCCTAGTTGGTTTTATTTTCCAACATAGGGTATACACTCTCTAGTTGATGCCAACATAGGGTATACACTCCCTAGTTGATGA
>ML245909.1:59904-111656 GCA_005239495.1 Nicotiana undulata | reverse complement strand
CGGTGTCCAATTGGACAAGGATCTGACTTATGAGAAGGAGCCAGTAGCCATATTAGATAGGCATGTTCGCCAATTGAGGTCGATGAGTTATCCTTTGGTCCGTGTTCAACGGAGGGGTCAGCTTGCCGAGGCATCTACTTGGGAATCCGAGTCCGACATGAGGAGTCGTTACCCCCATCTTTTCCCAGACTCGGGTACTTTACTATATCTGTTCGAGGACGAACGTTTGTTTTAGAGGTGGAGATTGTGATGACCCAAAAGGTCATCCTGAGTAATTCCAGTTAAATCTGTGTTTCGAGGCCTCGAAAGCCTCCGTTAATCTCACTTCGATATGCGTGCGTATCCCGGACAGGTAGCCGGGAAACTTCCATGTGAAAATTTGATAAAAATAGGATTTATGAATTGAATAACTGAATAAAGTTGACTTTTGTCAACATTTTTGGTAAACGGATCCGGACCTGTGATGTGACGGTCCTGGAGGGTCCGTAGGAAAATATGGGACTTGGGTGTATGCCCGGAATCGAATTCCGAGGTCCCAAGCCGAGAAATGAATTTTTAAAGAAAATTATTTTCTGAAATTATTAAAGGAATGTGAAAGTGAATAATTATGTGAAAACCTTGTTACCGAGCCCGTGTTATGGTTCCGGAGCCCGGAACAGGTTTATTATATGTTGTTTGTCCTATCTGTGAGATTTGGTGTAAAACGGGCTTGATTTGATTGGTTTCGGGTCCAAATGAGGAAAAATGGAGTTAATGAACTTGTGAGGTTTCTAAAGAATTTGAAATGTGGCTTGAGAAGTGATTTTATGTTCCCGAGGTCCGAATGAAATTCCGAGATCGGGAATAGTTCCGTTGTGTCGTTTATAACTTATCTGCAAAATTTGAAGTCATTCCGAGTGGTTTAGGCCGGTTCGGCGCGTTGAAGTGAATTCTAGAATTTCAAAGTTCTTAAGTTTTGAATTAAGGGGTTTTGGAGGGTGATTTTGAGTTTTAGCAATGTATTGAGTGTTCCGTGAGCTCGAGCAAGTCCGTTTAATGATTTGGGACTTGTTGGTATTTTTGGACAGGGGCTCGGGTGGGCCCAGGTGCCTCCCGGACCCCGTGCGAGGCCAAAAACCACTGCTGGTGCACAGCAGCTGGTGTCACCGCAGGTGCGGTTGCCCAGCCGCAGGTGCGGGACAGCCCCTGCAGTCCCAGCCTCGCAGGTGCGATCCCCAGCCCCTTGCCCAGAGTCCGCAGGCGCGAAACTCAGGCCGCAGGCGCGTGACCGCATGTGCGGTCCAGGCCATCGCAGGTGCGACCCTTTCCGCAAGGGCGACCAAAATACCGCAGGAGCGGGACCGCTGGTGCGGCCCCCAACCCCGCAGGTGCGAGCCCGGGGTCCCAGGCCCTTTTATGCAATTGCGATCCTTTTCTCGCAGGTGCGAGACCGCACTTGCGGTCCTATGGTCGCAGATGCGGAAACCCCTGTTGGCAGCCCACTTAAAATACTCCAAAATTTCTGGTTTTCCTCATTCCTTCCATCTTCAAACTCCATTAGAGAGCATCCAAGCTTGGGGCATCACCTTCCACGACCACCCACTGTAAGAGGTAAGTAAAACCCCATAAAACTTCTAATTTTAACAATAATTCCTAGCTTAATTCACTAATAAACCACCTAAAATCATTGAATTAGGTAGTAAACTTTAGGGTTCTTAGGAATTTCGTGATTTTCCATGTTAGGCCATAAATTCTTGAATAAATTACATAACTTCGATCCTTAGACTCCGGGTAATTGATTCCTTCATGAATTTTCGAAAATCTAAACGTGTGGGCCCGGGGTCGAATTTTAGTATTCTTGGAAGAATAGTAGGAAATGCATAACTTGGCTTAGAAATTGATTTATTGGGTACTTATTGATGGTAATAAATCTGTTATGTCTAGATATCCCCGATTCGGAGTTGGATTCGAGAGGAAAGGCTGTGATTGAGGCTTGACTTGCATTGTCTTGGGAGCCGAGGTAAGTGTTTGGCTTAACCTCAGCTTGAGGGATTAGGTATAGAGTCTTATTTGTTATGTGCAACTCATGTCCAACGTATAGGCGTGGTGACGAGTGCCTATGCGTTGCGGTCAAGTATGCCCGTGAGTCAATTATGATGAAATTTTGCCATGTTCCTAATATTCCCCGCACTACGAGTAAATTATGAATTAAAAGCGATACTTGATGTTCTTTCATGACGTGGAGAGTTATTGAGTTATTTGTTCCAGTTGAGGCTTACACTGTTGAAATTGTATTACTGATGCGAGGTTGGTTATAGCTGAGACCCTTGTCGGGCATTTGTTGATGTTGTAAATGATGATTTCTCCTTGCCGGAACAATAGAATTGTATTGAATATTTCCATGCACTTGAGACTTCGTGTTGTTGACTTTCATATTATTGTTGCCTTGTGTTTTTATTATTCGTCGCACGAGGGGACATGCCGTGTTGACTGAGTGTTATTATATTATATATGCACGAGGGGACATTCCGTGCCGAGTGATTGTGAGGTTATGCACGAGGGGACATTCCGTGCCGAGTGTTATTATATATGCACGAGGGGACATTCCGTGTCGAGTGATTGTGAGGTTATGCATGAGGGGACATTTCGTGCCGAGTGTTATTATATATGCACGACGGGACATTCTGTGCCGAGTGACTGTGAGGTTATGCACGAGGGAACATGCCGTGCCTTTTCTGTTCATTATCTGTTTGAGAAGCTATATTTCTGCCGTGTCTTTACGTTTCATTTATTACCTTGTACTGCTGTGTTAGCATACTGTTACCCTATCTCCCCAGCAAGTTTCTCCCCGTATCTGTCTTACTTGCTTATTTTTGTTGCCATTTTTCCTGCTATTATATAAAATTGCATAGGTACATATGTAGTGTTTGTCCTAGCCTCGTCACTACTTCGCCGAGGTTAGGCTCGACACTTACTCAGTACATGGGGTCGGTTGTACTGATGCTACACCTGCACTTCTTTATGTTGTGCATACTACGCAGCCGGACCCAAAGATCACTGACGATCGGAGCATCTCATTCAGTTACACAGGAGACTCGAGGTAGACCCGCAGACGTTCGTGGGCCTTGACGTCACCTCCTACTTTCCATTTTCATCTCTGTCTTACTTTGTATTTCAAGACAGTCTTATGTACTTATTTCAGACCTTTTGTTGTAGTAATCACTTAGATAGTCCGTAAGTATATGACACCAGTTCTGGGATTTGTTTATGGGTTTCATTTTGAAAGTGCTATGTTGTATTTTAGTTATCTTGTTCGTATTTTGTGTTAATGAGTTTTACTTACTTCAAACGTTGGCTTGTCTAGCGGGTTCAACGTTAGACGCAGTCATGGCCCGAAGGTGGGATTTCGGGTCGTGACACTTAGTTTTTCTGCCTTACTATCTATTTTCATCTGGTAACTCTCCTTGTGAATCTAATTTTATGTCGTATGGCATCGAGGGTCGGGGTATGTTCCTTTTGTTATAATAAAAAGATATTGCTCGCACTCCTTGTGAGAACGATCATCTACCTACTCTGCTTGTCCATGTGACTAGGTAACTTGGGTTACTCTTCTCCGATAAGCGCATCAAGACTACTCATCCTTTCATAATTATTCATATGGTCACTTCGAGGCCTTATTCTATGCTAGCTCGTAATGATTTTGAGTACTTTCTCACCATTGTTGAGGATTTTCTAGGGCTACGAGGGCATGTCTCATGGGTTCCAAAAGTGATGATTTTTCTTAAAGTTCAAGCTTAAATTGCCATATTTCGAATCAAAGTGTGTCACCTTTTGAAAAGTCTTAAATGGGTCGGATTTGATGAGGTTATGTGACTTTCTGCTCACTCGGCTTCTAGGAGTATTGACAACGTCATGGTCATGTATGGGGAATTATTGCTACCTCTGGAATTGCACCGCGTTGGGGAGGGGTAGATTGTTCTAATTATGATAACCTCATAAGTAGATGACTTCTTTTCCATCCTCATGCGCTTGTGGCATAGAGTCCTTGTGTCGCTTATTGTTAGGAATGAAATCAAATTCCGCGTATTTCATTTGCGGCCTCAATCACACCCATGTTGCAAGAGTCTTACCATTTGAGCTCAACTATTTACCTTACACTCAGAGACACAACTGGTGTATCCTACTTGATCAATTCTTTACAGTCTCAAGTTCACATACATGGTATCCACCTTATCTAAGAATAATAGTTACCACTATGCTTCACTTATCTGATAATTGATGTAGTCACCTGGATTAAACCATGTCGGCATCGTTAATATAGATCATCGTGTCTCATAGAATATAACCTCACAAAATACTCTACTCATCACATTAATGGATTCCTGAATAATTCCATCCCAATCTTGAACTCCGTTGCTCCTCACTGTATTTGGCCTATTTTGGTATTGAAAGTTCAAATGCGTCAAAGTCACCCTGTGATCTCATATATTCAGTAGGTAATTTTATGGTCAATTTATTATGGCACATCTTAGAGTAATCATGAAGGTCACCACGAGTTTAGTTTGGGTGTTCGCATAGAGATTTAGAATTCAGGAGGGTAAACCGGTTATTCTCAAAAATTTCCCCTATAGATGTTATGTGAATTGATAATGAAGGGTACATAAAAGCATTTTCCCCATTAGGTTGCACTAGGAGTATGATGTTCCCCGTAATTGTTCCTCATGTACCTTTTGTTTTCATATGTTTATGTCTAAGAAGGTAGTGATAAAAGAAGGGTGTGAATTGATTTGATTGAACTATATGATCATGGTAATATCCTATATGATGCATTATTGGCAAGAATCATCGTGGCTTGACTTCATATGGATTGTTGATTGAAATGAAATTATATTCTTGTTGATGAACACCTTCGTGATTACATTAATGGCTGGTAGGGACTATTATGAACACATGATTGTTTGGTTACTATGAAATGATATTCTTGATGGTATGATTCCATGTGATGGAATTGTGGGTTGTTGTTGTTACCATGAATTGTAATGTCTGGTGGAATGTAGATTGTACAGTGGAAATCATTAAAGGTAAAATTAATTAATAGTTAACTCATACGAGGTGTCTATCTGTCATCCTTGTTATGTATGTTTGGGAGTTGATATTATTTTTTTGAATGTGTTATGGCAAAGCTTGTAAGTCGAAGAGGCCACCTTGAAGACTGAAAGTGTTGTGGAAGGAAAATGTTTTCGCTTGGTTGTATATCAATTAGTTTTGACTTGAAAGGTACCTTATAGGTGTTATGATCTGAAAAGGTGCAGTCCATGTTCAGGTGTCATAATGATAATGTAGTTCTTGTGATGCTGAGAATTAGTGTTATGGGTATATACATTGTGATGCTTTGTCGAGTTATTGATGAGTTTTTAGGATGGTTTTAGGTGATTCTCTGACAGGTAGATAGTCCTAGTTACAAAGAAGATGTTGTTGAAATTTCTGAAAAATTTGGGAGTTAGTCAAAATTTAGGGGCTTGAGGTAGGATAGAAAAGAAATATGTTGTGTTAGGTGTTTCGGTCAGGATCTACCTCTCATTCGAGGACGAATGATCCTAAGCGGGGGAGAATGTAAGGCCCCGGAAATTTTTTGCTAAGCAATATAGGATTCAGGGTGCCAGGTAGACTAATTGTAATATTGTATGTGCTTTAATTATAATGTAAATGAATTGGATGTGGTGTATAAGTGTATGAGTCATATAATAAGTAATGTGAGGTCCAAGGGGAAGCCTAAGGCTAGGCCAAATGGGAGAATTCCATAATAGGCTAAAATTCCAAAGGTATTTACAGTAGTCTACACTTTGAAGGAGCATATCTAATTATGTATAAAGTATTATGTGATAAATAACCTATCAAATGAAATGTCTTCGAGTCTAGTTTCCAACGCTTCAAACTGTTCGTCATTTGGACATTCCTACGCAAAGTTATGGTAAAATTACCAAAGGCTGGAAAAATGCGATCCTGTGTCAAATCTGCGATCGCATTTAATGTCGCATTTTGACTCTGCGATCGTAGATACGTCGAAGATTGGGCCAGTGTAGCCCAGTTTTGGGCAGCTACTTTGCGATGCACTCTGCGGCCCACATGTTCGTTTTGCGGTCCATTCTGCGATTGCAGACCCTGTTACGGAGGCTTATTTTTCCTATTTTTATAACCCGACCCCATTTTCATAAATAGGTTTAAGGGCTTCATTTGGGGTCATTTTCTACTGGTTTTAGAGATAAATGAGAGAATATAGAGAGAGAAAGAAGGCGCCTAACTTTATAATCATCCAAATCTTGGTCAAATCTTCAAGAATCAAGAAAGATAATCATAGATTGTCCTCCATCCGGGTAAGCCCTACTTCCAAAAATTCCATGCAAGAGGTTAAGGGTTCAAATATGTGGTGGGGGTTAGAAATAGGCCATGCATGTAGGACTAAGTTGTAGTATGTGATGTTAAAGAACTAATTTGGGTAGTTCATGTTAAAATTGGTTGAGGGAAGAAGGAATTACCATTTCTAAACCTTGTAGTATACTTCACATGTTAGGTGTTTGATGAAATTCCTAAGAGAGTTACACCATGGGTAATCTTCCTAATTATTAAGGAATTACCATTGGTTGAGGGAAGAAGGAATTACCATTTCTAAACCTTGTAGTCTACTTCACATGTTAGGTGTTTGATGAAATTCCTAAGAGAGTTACACCATGGGTAATCTTCCTAATTATTAATCGATTTCCGCTATCTACTTATAGATTGTTATGGATAGAGGTGTTGGTGTATTGTCTAAACTTAAGGAAAATCTCTATGAGGTATGTTGGCTAAACTTTCTCCTTCGGGATGAAAATCCCTAATGTTTTCCAAAGGTTTAAGTATAATCGGCTCGAAATTCCTAATTTCTATATTCCGGGTCATCCCGTATGAACTTACAAACTTGAGAATTTCAAATGAGCTTATTTTCAAAAGATAGAGATTTAAAGTATGGCTTGTTATTATAATGGTATGTCTTTGAGTCGTATTCTTAATGAAAAAGTAGTACACCAATTGGGTGAGGAAAACTCGGTATGCTTCATACTCCTAATTGCTTTTATGTGTGCTTAATGAATTTGTTGAGTATGTTTCGTTGTTGATAATGTATAAAGGTGTTGAAATGAACTGAATGAACTGGGAAAGAGTAATTCAAGAATAATTGAAGTATTGCTTGTTTATGACTTTGGTGTGTGTTTCTATTGCTAGTTGGTATGCCCTAATCTTTGAGAAGAAACCTTTTGTGCTTAAAGTTTCAATTGCTGAGTAACTTTATATATATGATTTTCTAAAATACTTTATACATTGGAAATGAGTGGTGATCCTTGAAACTAAAAGAAGGGAAAGTATGGAATATGAAATACGGCCATCGTGCCATGAACAGAGAAAACTTAAAAAAGGCCCAAAGAGCCGAGGAAATATTGCTATCGTGAGGGGTTGTCAATGTTAATAAATATTTGGACTATGTGAACGATTCTGAGATGGATACATTTCTACATATGTGTTACCTTTGTGTGCAAACTAACTAAAAAAAAAATTTGGGAGTATCATTAGCAAAACCGAGGAAGGGTGGGTCATAAGGCCCATACCTGAAACTACACGTGCCGGTGTAGGAGTGGATTGTGGATTGTGGTTTTTCCCCTTGATTGGGATGAAATTGGTACCTGTGAATTGGAAAATGAATAAGATCGACCCACACGGCATATGTGGGGAGGCGGATTAGCTGATCGGGTTGAGATCAGACTCCATGTTGCGCACATGGTGGTACTACTCCTGTAACAACTTTCTTTCGCATCATATGTCAAACCACATTGTCCGTGGGGAGATGGCTTAGACGATCGGGCATGATCGGACGTTGTGCTAACAAAGGCGGTGGAATATCGGTGCTAAGTACCTCCCAGCCAAAAGTATATATATATATATATATATATAAACTATTTCTATATACCGAAAAATTGTTATGTTTCAATTGGTTATTTGAATATTGTTGGTTGTGACTTGTTGTTTCTATGTGTTGTGTTTGCCTCTATGGATACTCTACTTGAAAGAGGAATTTTAGTTATACATGCTAGTACTATTCGATGGTACTAACGTCTCTTTTTCCGGGGGCGCTACAACTCTTTCATGAATGTAGGTGACTCTGTAGCTGGTAACGCGGATCGCAGGTGACGGTGCCTTCTCCTTCTCCCCACAGCAGTTTTGGTGAGCCCCGCTTCCTCCCGGGTTAAAGTGTAGTGTCTGTTGTATTTCTTTTGTACAAGACACTAAATTTTGAGGTATAGCCGGGGCCTTGTCACCGGAATTTTTATAATTCTCCTCAGTTGTATTTAGAGGCTCCGTAGACATGATGTGGGTGTATATATGTATTTTTGGGTAGTAACAGTACGTACTCAGAACCGTGGATCATGTTGGAAAGTTATGAATGTATTATGTATGTTTGGATATCATTCGTTGAAATGCTAAAAGAGGAAACAAATGGAGATATGTTGTAAAATGTACTTTGAAACTAAGATCGGCTAACTCACACGAAATAATGCATGTTATGAACGCGGGGTTATACGATGGGCAGGAAAGGCAATCCAGGTCCGCTTTACTGGGTTCACCGGGTTAGGCGCCGGTCTCGTCCCTCGATTTTGGGGTGTCACACTAGGAGAACTTAAACTCTATCAAACACTCCACAACACGTCTTAAACTCACTCGAGCCCTCGGGGCTCCAGACCAAACATCAACACAAGTCTAAAAACATAACCCAAACTTGCTAGCACGATCAAATCATCAAAATAACATCTGAACCCATAAATCTGACCTCCAAAACACATGAAATCAATATGAAACTCTAGAACTTCGAAAAACTCCATCGCGCATCTGAATGACGCAAAACTTTGCAGACAAGTTCTAAATAGCAAAACGGATCTAATCCAAGTCGAAATAGAATTTCAAACACAATAGCTATGAAGTCAACCTACGATTAAACTTATCAAAATTCTAAGCCTTTAAATTGCCAACATCCGGCAAAACAACACAATTCAACCTACGGACCTTTGAATTTAATTTCGGCATACACGCCAGTCCAAAATCACGATACGAACCTATGGAAGCAACAAAAGTACCGTTCCGGGGTATTTTCCATAAAGGTCAAACCTCGGTCAACATTTTCAACTTTAGCTTCTAAAGTGAGAACCATTCATTCGAATTCATCCCGAAATATTCGAAAATCAAACCCGACTATACACGCAAGTCATAATACACAATATGAAGCCACTCAAGTCCTCAAACCACTGAACAAAACCTTAAAGCTCAGAACAACCGGTTGGGCCGTTAAATCAAATGTGGCCTTCACTTAAAGCCCATAAATGCCGCTTCTGTGGACCAAAATGCGCACATGTGCTTCCGCTTTTGTGGACAAAGCACTGTATCTCTTGCCCCTGCTCAACTAGCTCAAATATGCTTCTGCAGATATTTTCCGCTTTTACGATTGCACATCTACGCTTACGTATCTGTACCTACGGATCCAACTCCCCTAGCCAATCATCGCATCTACATCAAACTATCCACTTCTGTGGTGCTGCACTAAAGCCCTAACAACGCAGAAGGGAAAGCACCAAATCTAAACAGACGTTGAGCAATTTCTCTAAGTCCCTGATTGATCCGAACTCAACCCAAAACATACTTGAGGCCCCTGGCACCCCGTTAGAGCATACCAACCAATACCAAAATACAACACGATCCTACTCGAGACCTGAAATCACACCAAACAACATAAAAAATACGAATTTCACCTCGATTCAAGCCTAATGAACTAATGCATATTTCAAAATTCAATACTTGCGCCAAACAAGCCTAAACAACTTCGAATGAACTCAAAATTTTCATGTAAGTCCCAAATGACTTTATGGACCTATACCAACTCCAGAAATCACAATCTGAGCTCGATATTAATAAATTCAACCCTTGATCAAATCTATCAACCTTTCAAACATTCAACTTTTCAACTTTTACAGATTCAAGACAAAAAACCTACGGACCTCCAAATTCACATATGTACATATGCATAAGTCTAAAATCATCATACGAAGCTATTGGTGCCATCAAACTACCATTTCGGAGTCGTCTACTCAGAAGTTAAATTCCCATCAACTCTTACAACTAAATCTTTCAACCAAAGGACTAAGTGTCCAAATCACCGGGGCTGCCAAGAATCATAGCACCTTGATACTTGGTGATTTAGAAGGTGAACTGGTGATATATGAGATGTCCTAATAGAGAGATATAATAGTGGAGGAGGAATTGCTACCAAGGAAGAATAATGATCAACCTACAAAAAATAAGAGATAGTAGATCTAGCGAAAGTAAACCAAGAAGGTCAGAATTCAAATATAGAGGAGAAAAGAAGAGAATAAACATGTAAATTTTCTTATGATAGATATTCCACTGAGTGCGAAGGTAAGTCAAATAATATTCAAATTGATCTGGCAATTGTTTTTGCGATTGTTAAAAGTTGAAGAAAAACCTAGTAATAAAAGAAGCAAGATGGCTCATCAAGAGAAATGTTTTATTGATCAACCGAAGATTGAGGTAGAAACAACTAGGGATTCAGAGCCACTACAACTCACGACTATGGAAATCGAAGATACAATCAATTTTTGCCATTTTTTGAGATTGCATGTTTCAAGGAGCATGATAAAATATTTATTTTTGGAGTTACTCTACAACCTATGGAATGGCCAATTGGAGTTGATGGGTGTACAAGATCAACCACAATGAAACCACAGAAGTAGATGACTTCAAAATAAAGGAAAAATATTTGATGATATTTTGAAGGGATTTACATTGTTAAAGCCAAATTATATATGACCAATATTAAATGGAATGTTTACTTGACTAAAAAAAAACTCGTAATTTTATTGATGCTACATATTAGTAAATTGGCAGAGAGTCTAAGGTACTTGACTTCTACAAAGTTTGATGTTACTCATGGGATGCTCAAATTGGTCCCCTTTAACTACATCAAATTTCATGCTTGGCCAAACAAACAACCAAAAACTGTATAAATACACTCAATTACACCCAAACACGATTACACGATAGCTATCCAAACATGCTTTATATGTTCATTTATACATAATAAATGAAAATAGAATTGTAGAGTTACCAATGAAGTCAAATCTTGAAAATTCATTCTCTAGATGTGTAATGACCCGACCAGTTGTTTTGCTTTTTAGAACCTCATTTTCCTATTTTAGAATTTTCATATGTGCTTCTCTTGTTTTATGACTTGCAGGGGCAGTTGTTCTGGTTTTGGAAGGATTCAGGTTGAATTCGGAAAACTTAGTTTCATAATGGTGGCCTAAGGTGTCCAAGTTTGACTTAAGTCAACACTTTGAGTAAACGACCTCAAGATTAGGATTTGAATATTCGAATATGTTAGTATTTATTTTGTATGTTAGAAAATGTTTTGTCAAAGAAAAGGTTTATGCTAAAGCCAATCAGACATGAAATAGAACAGAGTCACATTGAGACATACTATAGAAAAGGGGGATACCATGTTGATCCTAAGGGGGTAATATATTCATGCTTCTCCTAAGTAAGGGAGTACATAACATAACATGTGAGATATGCATGAATGTAAATATATCAGCTACAGGTCACACAGCAGAATCATAAGCAAAAACAGACAAGAAACATGATGAATTGCAGTAGTAAAAGAAACATATTGTTTTTGAGATTTAGATTGAAATCGGGACATACCATTAGAGAGACAGTAAACACAAAGTGAGAAGCAAGAGAGTATAGGAATCAACCTTGGCTTACAGTAGTCTGACTTAGAACAGTAGCAAGTAACCAGAGAAAAGAGAGCAGAAAGTTTGAGTGTGAAAGAGAGAGAGAGCGTTTTGAACCAAAGTGTTCGTGTCCTGTGTTAATGAAAGAGCAATGTATATATAGTTTGAAAATAGGTAGAAAATAAGGTAAGAACCAATAGTCAAGCAGTAATTACGGGGACTCAGAATCAATCAGTATAAAATCAAGGTAAGTACTCCCTTCAATTAAGGAGTTAACTTCAGACGGTAATAGACATGTGGAAAATAAGGAAGGAAGTCATATAAGGCTGAGTATAACAAATAAGGAAACATTCTCAGCATAGTATAAGTATACAACATGTAATAGAGGCTAGGTTCAACAAGCTCTAATTAAGGAAAGTACTTAAGAATCAATTTGATAGCATGGTCGACCATAGAATAAGGTAAGAAAATATCTTAAAGGTTAAAATAAGTATATAATATCACAAGAGATCAGTGAAGGATCAATCACAAAGATTCAAAAGAAATAGAAAATAATATTGATTTAGGAGAAATTAACTCCACTTTATGAGAACAAACGGAATAAACACATAATAGGCAAAATCAGAAACCCTGATAAGCCAAAGGTAAAATCACATAAAATTAGGGATTTACATAGAGCATAGTACTAATTAACAGAATAAACATGATATAGGCGGAAGAAGAAAAAAATCAGAAACACTGATGAACAAAATAGGGTAAAATCACAGAAAACTAGGGATTCACATAGAGCATAGTACGAATTAACGGAATAAACATAATATAAGCGGAAGAAGCAAAATATCAGAAACACACATGAACAAAATAGAGTAAAATCACATAAACACATAAAGCTCATGAGAAACAAGCACATATACAGATTATGCGAATATATTATTAAAGATAGACTTAGAATCAAAGGTTGAAACCAAGAAAGTTAGGGTTTTCAACATAATAACTCAGATAAAATTAGAAAACTTAAATAAACGTTTAAACATAGTGAAAATAATAGGAAAATGCTAAAATCAGAAGAAAATGTTATTTTTTTAAAGGGGTCATGAAACCCTAGTTTAGAGACGAAGAGTCGTTTTAAAAAAACTCGGAAAAATCTTTAAGAAAACACTAAAGATAACTCGAATAGACTTAGATCTTGTCACAGATCTAGGAAATCAAGATGTAAAATCAGGGTTTCAGAGAGAGAACCCAAAGAGAGAGAGAATCGGCTTAGAAACCACAGGTTCTAGCCGGAGGTGGAAGGATCTTACTCGGACGACAAATAATGGCCTGAGACAATCATGAAAAAGCCATGGGGTGAGTTGAACCGCCTCTGGTTCCTTTGAGGTCTCTAGGGTAGCAATAATTTCGGCGTGTGAGGGAGCCACGGGGCTGGGGATGGTGGTGAAACCACCATAGTAATCGGCGAGCAGGCCGGCGAGAGGTTTAGTCCGAGAGGTAACTTGAGAGAGATGAGAGATGTAACGGCGGAGTGAAAGATAGAAATGAGAGGGGAAGGGGTAGTCTCTAGGGTTAAATTAGGTATGAAGAGATCTGGGTCGTTGATCAAAATTGATCAATGATCCAGATTAAACAAAAGGATTGGGCCGGGTAATTAATGGATGGGGCCTAGGGTATTTGGGCTATTTAATTGGGTTGGGGTCTGATTTAATTAGGCTAAAAGTAAAATAAATTAGGCCATTTGTTAAATACCCAATTAAATTAATAAAATAATTTATAAAAATAGCTAATAATTGTAAAAATGAATTTCATGCATAGAAAATAGTTTAAAATGTTTATTTAATATTTAAAAATACACATGGTTGATTTCTGGATAAAAAGTAGTATAAAATCATATGATTGGGCTATAATTGCAAAGTTATTTCAATTATAGCCAAAAAAGGTGCCAATTTGGCTGATTATGAAATTATTTGGTCTTAATAAGACCAAAACTAATAAATTAAATCAAGAGAATGTTTTGGAACTATTTGCGATACGATTTAGTGATCATTTATTGGAAATAAAATGCTGAATAAATTAATAAAAATATAGAAATTTTGTGGAAAATACCAATTGCTATTAATGCTTGATTTTGAAGGTATATAGGCAATTCAAAATATGTTTAGGAAATTTTTTGTATCAACAGCTGCCCCTCTTTACCCGGAAAAGATGAAAGAGTTGTCGGGTAAAGATATGATGGCTAATTTTGACCGAGCGAAACGGTTTGAGAGGTTTAGGCCGCACCCTGGCTTCTGAACTGCCTGCATATCCCTAGTCTTACAGGAATCAGGCCGTTAGTTCCGGATCCATCGGCGAAGTATACCGGTGAAATCATTGCAAGGACGGACGCAACATCTAGGGATGGATGAGTGAATGTTCTACGGGAATTGTTAGGTTTGGTATGGCTGGGAGAACTGGAGCCGGATCGCTCCTGCTGGGATAGCCGATGCTCGCCGGGTCACCTGAAAATAAAGGCAATACAAGAGTGTACTATGCATAAATTTAAACATGATGCAAGTTCCCGTTGGGCTATGAAAGTTGTCTTTGGACGGTTAGGGATGACGTCCTTACACCATGTTATCATGGGCCATGAATTGTTTGATAAGATATTCGCAGGCCATGAAATGATGTTCTCGGGCCATGAAGATGGTGCCTCCGAACTATGATGCCTTTGAATAATGATATGCAAAATTGAGAGATCCTCAGGCCATGACATGGTATCTTCCAGCTATGAGGATGATGTTGTTAGACTATGACGCCTTTAGACTAGTTGGTTATATTTCAGCCCATGAAATGCAATAATATGATGCTGACAAAACAGAGCTTAGTCTCGCGAGTTGAAGGGCAGAGTATAGCCCGAAAGAGAAGCAGAGTAAATAACTCTGGAGAGACATTGCTTAGTCTCAATGAAAAAGTAAATTTGGAGGCAGAGCTTAGCCTCATGCATATAGGAAGGCAGAGAGTAAACTTATGCAAGGGGAAGGCAAAAGATTAGCCTTATGAAAATTGAGGCAGAGCTTAGCCTCATGCAGAAGGAAGGCAGCGGTTAGCCTTATGCAAATGTGGAGGGCAGAAGATTAGCCTTATGCAAATGGATGCAGAGCTTAGCCTCATGAAAATGAAGGCAGAGATTAGCCTTATGCAGATGGAAAGCAGAAGATTAGCCTTATGCAAACGGAGGTAGATCTTAACCTCATGCAAAGGAAGGAAGAAGATTAGCCTTATGCAAATGGAAGGCAGAAGATTAGCCTTGTGCAAATAGAGGTAGAGCTTAGCCTCATGCAAATGGAGGTAGGGATTAACCTCATGCAAAGAAAGGCAGAAGATTAGCCTTATGCAAATGGAAGGCAGAAGATTAGCCTTAGGAAAATGGAGGCAGAGCTTAGCCTCATGCAAAGGAAGGAAGAAGATTAGCCTTATGCAAGCGGAAGGTAAAAGATTAGCCTTGTGCAAATGGAGGCAGAGCTTAGCCTCATGCAAAATGTGAAGGCCGAGGTTAGCCTTATGCAAAAGAATAAATAGCAGATGATAGTAGGATCTCTTAGCTGGTAGCATATTGCAGTATTGCGATTGTTGCGAGAATTATGACTGCGGAGCATGTTATCTTTGTGCTGATAGAAAATGTCGGCAAGTGTGATGGTTTCAAGAATTGTGACTTTGAACATGCTCGTTCTTTGCGTGGGCAGTAAATTTGGCATTTGCAACTGTGTTGACATTCTTTGATTTCTCAGCGTGTCTATTCTTCGTTCCTACATCCACAGAAAAATCGTGAGTTCTGTAGATGGGGGAGGTTGGTTCGTATCCCCGCTGGCTCTGCTTGCCTTTCTCGGCATGGTTTGATGATCCTGGGAATATCATCAGGGTAGCGTTTGCTAAACAGAGCTATTTTCGAAAGTAAGCAGGCATGATTTTGTAAAGATATAGTATATATAATTTTAAATAATTTAGATGAACCGGCGACTGTGAAACGGTTCAAGACATTGCAACCTCTCATGCTACGGAATTTTGAGGGTCCTCCTCAAAATTCTGCCCCAGTTAGATTGGTTGACGACTCAGACTTTTGCGCATGCTGCGATTGACTGAACTTGCTTCGGAATTTTGAGGGTCCTCCTCAAAATTCTGCCCCAGTTAGATTGGTTGACGACTCAGACTTTTGCGCATGCTGCGATTGACTGAACTTGCTTCGGAATTTTGAGGGTCCTCGTCAAAATTCTTCCCCAATTTCCAATTGCGGGGAAAATGAAAATTTTATTGAATGGTGACCGAACCCATAGGGCTGCCTACGTATCCCCTCTTAAACGGGAATCAGGTCAGGCGTAGTTCAATTTACATCATTGAGAAAAGCATAGAAAGTTACACATAATATCGTTTGACTACATCTAAAATTGATTGGTTGTGGCAAGACTTCTCCGTCCATTTCCGAAAGTATAAGTGCTTCTCCTGTCAATACTTGGTGAAACATATACGGACCTTTCCAGTTGGGAGAGAATTTCCCTTTGGCTTCATCTTGATGTGGAAAGATCTTCTTTAACACCAGCTGCCCCGGTGTGAACTGTCTTGGCTTGACTCTTTTGTTGAAGGCTCTGGACATTCTGTTCTGATAATGTTTTCCATGACACACATCATTAATCCTTTTCCGTCTTTGAGGGCTAGTTGCTCATAACGACTCTTTATCCATTCTGTATCGATGAGCTCAGCTTCTTGTATGATTCTTAAGGAAGGAATCTCCACTTCGGCAGGAATAACAGCTTCCGTACCATAAACTAGCAAGTAAGGAGTTGCCCCAGTTGATGTAAGGCCTATGGTGCTGTAGCCTAGCAAAGCAAATGATAACTTCGTATGCCACTGTTTGTGCCTTTCTATCATCTTCCTCAATATCTTCTTGATGTTCTTATTGGCGGCTTCTACAGCTCCATTCATCTGAGGTCTATAGTCTGTGGAATTCTTGTGCTTGATTTTGAAAGTCTCGCACATGGCTTTCAGGTCACTGTTGAGATTGGAGCCGTTGTCGGTGATGATTGACTCTTGAACTTTGAATTGACAAACAATACAGTCCCGGACAAAGTCTGCCATGACTTTCTTAGTCACTGCTTTGTAAGATGTTGCTTCGACCAATTTAGTGAAATAATCGATTGCTACCAAGATGAATCTGTGTTCGTTTGAGGTGATAGGATCGATCAGTCCAATGTCGTCCATTCCCCAGGCAGGAAACGACCATTGTGATCTTGTTCCATTGAGCTTATTTGGGGGTACCTTTATCATATATGCATGTAGTTGGCATCGATTGCATTTCCGAACATACTGTATTCAGCCCATTTCTACGGTCATCCAGAAATAACCGGCTTTGAGTATCTTCTTGGCCAAGACAAAGCCATTCTTATGTGGGCCACAGGTCCCAGTGTGGATTTCTTCAAGTAATTTGGAGGCTTCCTTTGCATCAACGCATCTCAATAATCCCAAATCGGGAGTTCTTCTGTACAGGATTCCTCCACTACAAAAGAAACTATTGGACAATCTCCGGAGCGTGCATTTCTGAGTATGATTTGCAAGCTGTGGGTACTCTCCCTTTGACAAATACTCCTTGATATCATGGAACCATGGTTTTCCATCTGCTTCCTCTTCAACATGGGCACAGTAGGTCGGCTGGATATAGATCTTTACCAAAATAGGGTCAATGAAGTTCTTATCTGGGTGTTGTATCATGGATGATAGAGTGGCCAGTGCATGGGTGAACTCGTACTGAATTTTGGGAATGTGCCGAAATTCTATCTTTGTGAACCTCTTTCTCAATTTCGGCACATGGTGAAGATACGACAGTATCTTGGAATTCTTGGTAGCCCATTATCCTTGTACTTGTTGTATTAGCATGTGTCAGTCACCAATTACCAGTAGCTCCTGAATGTTCATATCAATGGCCATGTTGAGCCCCAAGATGCAGGCTTCATACTCTGCCATATTGTTGGTGCAGGGGAATTTGAGTTTAGCGGATACTGGGTAATGTTGACAAGTTTTCGATACCAGGACATCTCCAATGCCGACTCCTTTGAAATTCGCCGCTCCATCGAAGAACATCCTCCAGCCATCGTAGGATTCAACAATGTCTTATCCTATGAACAATACTTCTTCATCAGGAAAACACGTTTTCAGGGGTTCGTATTCTCCATCCACAGGGTTCTCAGCAAGATGGTCTGCCAATGCTTGTCCATTCACTGCTTTCTGAGTCACATATACAATGTCGAACTCACTCAACATGATTTGCCACTTGGCCAGCTTTCCAGTGGGCATGGGTTTCTGAAAGATATATTTCAAGGGATCCCTCCTTGATATGAGATATGTTGAGTAGGCACAGAAGTAATGCCTTAGCTTTTGTGCTACCCAGGTTAGAGCACAACATGTAAGCTCCAGTAGAGAATACCGTGCCTCGTATGGAGTGAACTTCTTACTCAAATAATATATAGCCTGCTCTTTTTCCCTGTCTCGTCGTGTTGCCCCATAACGCAGCCAAAAGCTCCATCTAATACTGTGAGGTAGAGTAGCAAGGGTCTACCTAGCTCTGGCGGTACCAAGACTAGCGGTGTGGACATGTAGTCCTTGATTCTGTAGAAGCCCTTTTGACAGTCCTCGGTCCATTTGGTTGCAGCATCTTTCTTCAGCATCTTGAAGATTGGTTCACATATGACCGTGGACTGGGCTATGAACCGACTGATGTAGTTAAGGCATCCCAGGAAACTCATCACATCTTTCTCGTTCTTTGGCGGTGGTAACTCTTGGATTGCTTTGACCTTCGACGAATCCAATTCAATCCCCCAGTGGCTGACGATGAACCCGAGCAATTTTCCAGCAGGAATCCCGAATGCACACTTCACGCGGTTTAGTTTCAAGTTGTATTTCCGCAACCTGTTGAAGAACTTCCTTAGATCTGCTATGTGATCGGTGGATTCTTGGACTTGATAATGACGTCATCCACATACACCTAGATCTCTTTGTGTATCATGTCATGGAAGATAGTGGTCATAGCTCTCATATAGGTGGCCCCAATATTCTTTAGGCCGAATGGCATCATCTTATAAGAGTAGAATCCCCACGACGTAATGAAAGCCGTATTCTCAACGTCTTCCTCGTCTATCCAAATCTGATTGTAACCAGCAAAGCAATCCACGAATGATTGAAGTTCATGCTTAGCACAATTGTCAATCAGGATGTGTATGTTTGGAAGAGGGAAATCATCATTCGGACTGGCCCGGTTGAGATCCCGGTAGTCGACACAAACCATGACCTTTCCATCTTTCTTAGGAACTAGCACGACGTTTGCTAACCATGTCGAATATTCAACCACC
The DNA here is from genome assembly GCA_005239495.1 of Nicotiana undulata. Classification (NCBI taxonomy): domain Eukaryota; kingdom Viridiplantae; phylum Streptophyta; class Magnoliopsida; order Solanales; family Solanaceae; genus Nicotiana; species Nicotiana undulata. The sequence continues at coordinate 92,482 of ML245909.1, read as the reverse complement.
TTGAGAACCTTGGCATTGATTTGCTTGTAACCTCCTCTTTGATTTTCAAACTCATGTTAGGCTTGAACTTTCTGAGCTTGTGTTTTACCGGCGGGCACATTGGATTTGTTGGCAGTTTCTGAGCCACAATGGATGTACTTAGACCGGTATGTCATCGTACAACCATGCATTATGTCTTCATATTCTTTCAAGAATTGTGTGTATTCCTTCTTCTCTAATGCTGATAACTGAATGCTGATGCGAGTTTCTTTGACAATTCCTGAATCTACTAGGTTGACGATCTCAGTCTTGTCCAGGTTGGACTTAGGTCTATTCTCAAAATTCTCAGCTTCTCTTATAATTTCATCAGGTATGATATCATCCTCTTCTCTGAATCACTGTCCATTTGTTGCGTTGTCTCGTTGCATGTCACAGTCATTGGTTCATCAAGATAGGAAATAGTAATGTTGTATTGAAAGAATTGATGAGAGAAAAAACGGTAATAATAAATATTGATTCATTAAGACATAAAACGTTTTGATAATTTAAGCAAATGTTTTGGAACATTGAAGATCTTATTGCAAAAAATGGAAATGCGAAAAGGAAATCATTTAGCGAAAAAATAAAAATAGTCAATGCTTGTTCACCCTTGCTACCCCGGGACTCATCGGGCCCTAGATGTTCTGACAGTCCAGTTCTTAAGGAATGATCCTTTGCTCACGGCATGGATGGAAGGGCCTTCCTCCTCCTCCTTCTCCTCAACAATGACGCAACAGTCCATATCACCATCTTCTAAGAATAGATTCTTCAAGGCTGCCAGTGCTTCTTCTTTTTCTGACCCCCATATGATATCGGCCTACTAAAAAGTCTACTCCAGATGCGGTATAGGCTATTCCAATGGATAATAAAGACCGCGCCATGGTGGCGACCAGTTCTTGTACTCTTGCTATGTATACTTGTATCCCAGCCCAAAAGTGGTGCCATGGCGTTTCAGCTGTATTGGCTTGGAGATTATTTGAAGATTCTTGCCGAGTCCTCTACAGGTTCATACCCACTCCAGTTCAATATGCTTTCGATCAACTATCCCACCACTTGTCTTTATCTATGGCATTGACCCGCTCGATGTGGTGGTAGGTTTCTCCACCCAGCCTTCTTCTACCTTCAACCATCAGGATGGTTTGGTGACTATAGATAGGGTTGCTGCCATATCCATGAATGATTACTTCCTGGTGGTTCCATTCGAACTTTACTGCCTGATGTAAGGTTGATGCCACAGCCCCAGCGGCGTGTATCCATGGTTGTCCCAATAATAGGTATTAGGACGCCGATATGTCTGTCACCTGAAAATCAACCTCGAACCATGTAGGTCCCATTTGCAAGAAAAGACTAATCTCACCAATGGTAGACCTCTGAGAACCGTCGAAAGATTTTACATTCATAGACCCTTCTATGATCTCGTATAACCCCTTCCCCAAATTCTTGAGAGTTGTCAATCGACAGATATTGAGGCTGGATCCCCCATCGATCAAAATCCCGGTGATGAAGTGGTCCTCACATTTCACAGTAATGTGTAGTGCTTTGTTGTGGCTTAACCCGTCAGGTGGCAGTTCGTCCTCGTGGAAATTGATCTTATGACTTGTTGATACCCAATGTTTTCTAAAATTATTTTCAAACTTTCATATAAGCTTTCAAAATTACTATTTGTAATAATGAGAATTTTTCCCTAATTTTCCATATTTTTATTAAATTATTTTCCTGCTTATTTTAATATTTCATATTTAAATAATTCATGAATTATGCTAGAAACATTTTTTAAATATTTCCTAGCTCAGTATGCTATTTATAATTTATTTTTATCTAGTGAAATTCAATTATTTCACAAATTAGCCAATTGGATTTTATTTAATTTCAATTACCACAATTTTACAATTACGACCCTATTGAAAATTTTGTATTATTTTTTATTCGAAACTTATGCAGTTTTACACCTAATGTTAGTTAATTACTATGATGTTACCTATTTTTACTCAATTGCGCGTTTATACGATTATTAGTTGTTTTTAATTAATTAGTTATCTACTTTTACGGGTATTTAACATATAGCCACATCTATTTTAATTTTAGCCACATTTCAACCCAATCTTCAAACCCAATTTACCCAAACCCATAACCCAAATTCGATCTAGCCCAATCCAAAATTTAACCCACCCCGACCCCTGATTAAATCTTAGTCGTTGATCAAATGAGATCAACGGCCCAAATTATTTCTTTCCTTAATTAACTCAAACGACCCCCCATTCGACCCCTCATTCTTTCGAGACCACTCATCTCTCCACTCATCTCTTTCTCTCTCTCTAGTCTCTTCTAGAGACTTCCGTCTCTTCAGCTTCGATGAACTCTTTGTCTTCTCCGGCCATCCCCCTTTGCCGGAGACCTTGAAGCCCTCATCCTCTTGCCTCTCATGGCTCTCATGTGCCGGTGATGTCGTCCTTAAGGCCCTCGAAGGGCGAGAACCCATATTCTTATACCCCTGGTGTCCCTGTTCACCCCAAGCCTCTAAAGCTTGATTCTGAGAGAGGTTGTGACCTCTGAGGCTCAAGTCATGGCTGTTCGAGGTTCTTTTTCGTTCTCTCAGAGGTTTTTTGTGAAACCCTAACATGTGACACTTCTTATTTTCTTAGATCTACACTAGATTCAGGTTTATTACTAGTATTATTACACTTTTTCTCAAAGGTTTTCTGTTTTTAGACAAGTTTTACTTGGGGTTTCTAAAGTTTTTCTTCAAACGTTTTTCTCAAAGTTCCAGTGACTTTCCTCGCATGCTTAAGTGTTTACCACTTTAAATCATGGCTTGTATGTTAGAACTTTAGTTTTTAACACTGCTTTAAAACCTTAGTATGTCTGCTCTTTTGATTTGTACGTGTGTCTGTTTTCCCATGTATGATTCCTGTTTCTTTGTGATTACTGCTTCGCTGTGCTACTGAGTCTTTGATTTTGTCATTTCTTATACTTGAATCAGTATTATCTTGAATCCCTGAATGATTGTAAGTAGTACTGTATTGATTTCTATATGCTGATACATGAGACCTTCCCTTAATTAGTATCAATTTCGAATCCCTGATTTTTGTATGGATACTTGTACTGATTTCCAACTACTTCCTTTGTTTTACAATTTCAAATTATTTTATTACCTTATTATGTGATCGACTCCTCTATTAATTGATTGTTACTGTTATTTCTTTAATTAAACCCTAAGTACCTAGCCCTGATTACTTACGCTATACTTAAGGTATTTTGAATGATTTCATTATGTGAATTGTTTCCTTATTTACAACTTTTCCCTTTGTCTTTGAAATGTATCCCTTAATTAAGGGAAGACTTGGCTTGACTCTTATTTTTACTAATTCCGGGTTCTTACCAATTACTGAACAACTTGGTTCCTTTCTTATTTGTCCTGAACTGATCCTCTTTGCCTTATTTGACTCCTTACCGTTTGAGTATTGAAATCCCTTGACTTAAGGGAACCGTGTCATTGATTTCATGACTGATTGATTCTGAGATCTTTGATTACCATGCTATTGTGATTCTTACCATATTTTGCAACTCATTTTTCAACTATAAAAGTTCTAGCTTTTCACAAACACAAGGACAGACAAGACTTGTGGTTAAAACTCTCTCTCACACACTAAAGCTCTCTACTCTATTACTTTAGTCTTTTGTTCTTGTCTACTGTTAGCCGGCTACAAGCCCAGGAGAACCATTATGCTCTTTCTCTCGTTCTCTCATTCTGCTTGCTTTCCTTTACACTGGTATGTCCCATTTTAAATTCAAAGCCTCAACAACTACATGATACTCTACTTGTTTAAGTTCTTATTGTTCTTAATCTTCTTCTACTTATGGTTCTTCTGTGAAACCTAAAATTAAAGTACACTCAGCATGTTATTATCTCACTTGTCATGTGTGTTTCTGGGCACATATATTAGTTGTTTTCATAGTTGTGTCCCAATCCCTTGACCCCATCTATGTGACTCCTTATGACTGGTTTATGGCTATGTTAGAGTAAGCAATCTCTGATCATGTCCGAACCATTCCTATTTTGATTGTTTACAGTTAAATGCTCTACCTGTTCCCATCCCTATTACCCCTGCGTGTAATATCTAAACTTGTTGTAATGCTGTGTGTTTTGGTTGTGCATCTTTGATGTTGTGGGAAGACTGTTACTTACTCATCTCTTTTCAAAAATGGATTTTTGTCGAACCAACTCTCCGGTCTATGAACTCTCTTTCAAAACTCTTCTTTTCTTTTCAACTCATTTCTGGCACTTCACATAATTCCTAGAGACTTAGGTTCCACCCCCTCAGTGTGAGCATTGCTTAGGTAACCTCTCGAGTTCCCTATGAACTTTGACATACTGAGGCTGGTATTTTTGCACTGCACATGCTTAAAAGTCTTGGAAATTATATCTGGGTGCGATCATTGGCCGGGGACCCACAAGGATCTTAGGGAACTTTGACGCACCCGAACTATAAAGGGCTGTGAAATTCGAAAGGATTGAGTATTGGCAGATATGGGCCTCATTGAAGGCTCCCTATAGAAGTAGCTTCTTATTTTCCTTTCAGTAATGTAATTTATTATCCTTGGTTTGTAATAATCTGTAAATAAATACTTGGGGTTGGATAGTGAACATGGGAGGGGATTATGCATGCTTAATATAGTATGGGTAGAAATCATGATTATAGGATTTACTTTACCTATGTGTGCAATAGTATCATGCTTAGGACCTGCATGCCATGCATTATAAACCATGCTTAGGTTGTTTGCTTCAGCATCTCTACTATACTCATGTTATTTTTAAATCTTGTTCATAATTATATAGCTATAATAACAATTGTTGTAATGTTACTGCCTCTGCATTTTCATAATTATTATATCTAGAAATCATGCTTTAGGTTTCATAAGAAAACCATCAAGTATAAATGTGTGCATTAGATACCATGTTACTCTAGGATTTTACTTTCAGCATGTCTGTTTCAAGTTTTTATGATAAGTATTCTGCCAAACATCTAGAAGTATGTATTAAGTTTAATCACGCTTTTGTATCGCTTGTGTGTCTAATAACCACGCCAAAATATGTTAAATGGTTAAAAACGTTTTTTGTAAAACCTAACACTGGCTTCAATGCATTGTCTTAGATACAATGCCTATAGGATTTTATTCCCACCACATGTCTTTTAAAATCAAAGTGAAAGACCTGCATCACTGATTTTGTAAAATGAAAATCAGTATATATTTGGACACCTAGGCAAACCTTAGGCCTAATACTTATACAACCAAAGATCAACTATTTTATGTATTGCCTGTATTACAGAACAAATGGTCTTCAAAACCAATCAGTCTTTTTCTGAAATTCATCTAACTTTGCTGCTTGTTACTACCCTCAACTCATGCTTTTCCCAGAAACTGTTGGATTTCCAAAATCAGTCACTTCCTTCTGCAAATCACTATGTTTATTTTGAATCCTGCTTTGCCTTCGAATTAATGAGTTTTCAAAATCATTCAGCCCCCCTTTGCTAAAACTCATTGAAACCTGCTGTTTTCACACTCAAATTTCCTTCTTTAAGTTCTGACTTTGAGACTTTTATTGTGTTTGAGACATGCTATTTTACGTGTCTTATTTGCGGAGGGATATATGAGCCCCTAACTGTTTATGTGAATCCTTTATGTGTAGGTCCTAACTGTTTTCTACTTGTCGCTTAGAGTTTATCCTTTAAAACTTAAGGGGTCAGCCTAGTGCTCACATTGTAGGATTAGTAGTCCTCAACACCCTCCAGGACTTATAGAATGGGACGGGTAATATCACGCAATAAGCTTTCGTGACCAACACACACACTTTAAATACCTTTGCGGGGTGGGAAGGGTAGAAAATGGATATGATGACATGTGCGCTAATACCACGTGTATCCCCTCTTCGAGGCGTGACATACCGGGTATTGCATTGATGTGATCCATATTGATTTAAAACCTAGGATGTTTTCATTCAAATGATTTTTCTTTGCTATTCTATTAAAATTCTTTTAATAATTCCAGCATTTACTTGAAATCCCCTCTTACGTGAGTCTTGCTTGTCATTTGTTTACTGTCCAAATTCACAAAACTACATGGATGGGACCCACAATTGTGGATCTTGAGGGGTGCCTAACACCTTCCCCTTGGGATAACTTCAAGCTCTTACCCCAATTTCTGGTAATGCAAACTAGTTTATGAGTTGATTATTCTAGGTGCCCTAACGCACCATAAAATCTTTAGGTGGCGACTCTTCCTTAAAACCTTTTTCTTTAAGGAGTTTTCAAGAAAGTCATAAACCCGATCTCCGCGTACATAACCCGTGCGAGGAAAAAGGGGGGCGCGACAGCATGTCGACTCTGCTGGGGACTTTCCCTAGGCTTATACCATTACAAGTTGCTTTGTGAATTTGAACCTTTAATTTTTATTTTAATGCTTACACATTTTCCATTCCCCGTTATATGTTGTTAACTGTTTAATGTTTGCGAGTATTTATTTCACTTGAACGAAACTGACATATCTTCATGTTTTCTTTGTAACCGCTTTCCATTGTAACTGTTGTATTTCCTTTCTTTACCGCTTTCCTCAACGTGAAAATACATGCATATTTGTTTAAATGATATTTATTGCATATCATACTCCGCATTCATATTCCACTCGTGCCAAACAAAAATCCTATAGCAACGCTTACAATGAGTGGTTGTGCTATTCCAATATTACTGCCCCCTAAATTCGGAAAGGCATATTTGCGGTAAAACTAGTCGATCAGCGGTGCAGTTGATAGTTCCGTGCCTTCCCCCTTGAGTTGTCCGCTCAAGGGTACCGGTCTAAAACCCCATAGAAACCTTGCTCTATTGTAATGTTGCATGCATCATCGTCAAACCTAGCAAGGCTAATGTGTGTTCCGCACCATAGCCTTTAAGATAGCCTTGTCCAAAGTCCATTGGGTTTCCCTGGAACCCAAACGGACACCTTCACGTTCTGTGCATTTATTTGGGGAACTAAATTCTCTTTGCTAATTATTGATGTTAAATAGTCGAGTCCGGTGGGGGTAAGGGTCTAAACCTTTTTGTTTTGCATAAATGAGGCACGAATCCCCAGATTCGGCATGGTCGCAAATATCCACCCCAAATTGTTAAACAGGTGGGAGGATCTTCACTCTAGCGACAAAGCACTCGTCAGGAAACACTTGGGCAACCTGCCCTCTCTTTTGGATATTCAGCCTAACAAAATGATGATAGAGGCTGCTACCCTATTTTGGAATTGCGATCGGTCAGTATTCCGCTTCGAAAACAATGAAATGACACCGCTGATGGAAGAAATAGGAGGTTTGGCCGGTTTGGCCTGGGAATCTCCAGGGTTGCTGATGCCTGAGAATAGCAGAGGCGGCAGTTTTCTCAAAATGTCGGGACTTAAGAAAAATCCGGACTTGGTACGTTTAAAAGATTCGTACATCCCTTTTGATTACTTGTACGAAAGGTTTTGTCATAGAAAATCATACCGCACTTATCAAGATGAGTTCTCCCTCACTTCTCTAGGGCACATCCATCACCGAGGGTTTGCTTTCATGGCTTGTTTTCTGGGTTTTGTGGTGTTCCCGACAAAGAAGGAAAGGATTCACACTAGGTTGGCCATGGTCACTAAGACTTTAATGGAAGGGATCAACGGACATGACTTCAGCATTGTGCCTATGATCATTGCAGACATATATCGAGCCTTAGAAAAGTGTCAACGGGGAGCAAAACACTTTGAAGGTTGCAACTTACTGCTTCAGCTTAGGCTCACGGAACACCTGCAAAGGGGTGACTACCGACAAGACATCCATCGAAGAATCTGGGATAACCATATCGCTTTCCACCACCCAAAGCGAATGAACTATATTCCAAACATGTTCGCTCAGCCGGAAAATGCCGAGGGATGGGTTGAGTTACTAGAAATTTGACCGAGGACTAGATTCAGTGGATGTTTGAATGGTTCCCAACGGACGAATTTACCATCCGATCCCGAGACGCTTCATTTCTGATATTGATTGGTCTGAGGGGAACTTACCCTTACGTCCCTCTCCAAGTTATGAGGCAAGCAGGGAGGAGGCAGGTTATAACTAGGGTTAAGAAGATGAGACATCTTCGTGCAGACTTCTAGGACGACGACAACCCTCACAAGTGCCAAGCCCAGCATTTGTGGCACTGCAAGATTGTACTGGAGAAAGACACCATTGAGCCAGACAGGTATCATGCCGGTTGTACTCCTTTCTATCTAAGCTGGTTAGAAGAAGATATGGAGGGCCAATTCGAACAGAGATTCGCTCAGGGTCACCGGATCATAGATGAGAAGGCCGAAGTGCAAGTTAAATTCAACAGTCTACGCAAGAGGCTCCATGAATGTGAAGATAATCATCACCCGATACACGAGTCCAACAGAAAGTTGATCAAAGAATGGAAGGATATGGATATCAGCTCCAACAAGAGACTAGGGTACTTGGAGCGAGGTATAGTCGAGCTGGAGGAAAAGTTCATCAAGAGGATCGAGGACTGCAAAAAGGGTGAAGGAGCCGAAAGAGGATATCTAGCAAGGACCTACTTGCTGCTGGGACTTCGCGAGTTGGGAAAGCTGATAAAAGGGAGCAGGAATGCCGAATCTGGGAAAGGTCTTTCTGGGACCAAGTAGATAGGGGTGTCTTTTATTTTGTCTCCTTTGATGTAATAAGGCCATTGGCCATTAGTGATTTTATTTTTTGCATATTTAGAGTCGTTTTTATCATCAATAAAATGAGGCATTTAGCATTTCAAGTTCCCCAAATTAATTTGTAGCTAGGCCTACCTCGGGCACAAAGAGGTTCCCCAACTTAGGATGCGTTTTCCATTTTCGCATTACGTGTTTAAATTACCGCAATATGTTTTATAATCCTTACTGACTTTCTTACCTTTTGTTTTGTTTTTCTTTATTTATCATTCCCCTCCCCAAAGGTTAGTTCGTGCATACTGGCATCATTCGCCTACCGCACAAGATCAAAGAGCCCTCCTCCTACTCCTCCTCCAAGTCCTCCCAAAGGAAAAAGCAAGGGTAAAACTAAGATGGCAGATGCAAGCAGCACAAGAAAAGACAACATGGACGAACAGGTTGAGACCACTGATGGTCGAGTTTTTCAGGTTCTGCACGAGGGTATGTCACCACTGGAAAAGAAACTGCTGAAGTTCCAAGAGGAACTTGACCAAGTCAAGAATTTGGGTCACTTATAACTTTCCCTCAATGTTCCAGACATCCACTTCCCAAATTCTCCAAACCCCACTTTACCACAAAACATCCCTAAACAAGAGAATCACCCCCAGGACCCAGTCCCGCTAGCACAATACAATACCTGTCACCATAACACTCCACCTCTCCAAGATCAGACAAAAGACCACTTCCAGGCTTATGATAATCCCATTTATGTGGAAATCGTGGCTCATGCCACACCGCATACCCCTGAGTCCGACGAGAAGGATAGGCTCATCAGGAATCTGGCCGAGGAACTCAAGAAATTGACCAACCGAGTTCAGGGCGTCGAAGGAGTTTAAGGGATTGAGGGGCTGAACTATGAAGATCTTTGCATACAACCCGATGTCGAACTGCCCGAGGGGTAAAAACCTCCTAAGTTCGAGATGTTTGATGGTACTGGTAATCCAAGAGTCCATCTGAGGACTTACTGCGACAAACTGGTCGGTGTGGGAAAAGATGAAAGAATCCGCATGAAACTCTTCATGAGGAGCTTAAAAGGAGATGCACTGTCCTGGTACATCAGCCAGGATCCAAAGAAATGGTCTAATTGGGTAAGCATGGCAACGGACTTCATGGATAGATTTCGGTTCAACACGAAGAATGCACCGGATGTATTCTACATCCAGAACCTAAAGAAGAAACCAACGAAGACATTTCGCGAGTATGCTACTCGTTGGAGGTCAGAAGCTGCTAAGGTCAGACCAGCCTTAGAAGAGGAACAAATGAAGAAGTTCTTTGTGCGAGCTCAGGATCCTCAATACTATGAGCGACTGATGATGGTCGAGGGTCACAAGTTCTCTGACATCATCAAGTTGGGAGAGCGAATCGAAGAGGGCATCAAAAGCGGTATGGTCACCAACTTTGAAGCTTTACAAGCTACTAATAGAGCTCTACTATCTGGTGGTGTGTCTAGGAAGAAGGATGTAGGAGTCGTGATGGTAGAACAGCAAGCTAAATCCCTTCCTAAATACCAAGTCTATCCCGCACATTCATTCACATACCAACCAGCTCCAAGTTACCAAGCACCTTCACCTCAATACCAAGCACCCTCACCCACATATCAGCCTACCTCGCCCAGATATTCCCATCCAGCTCCCGTTTACAATGCCTATAATTCCCAACCATCTCACTATCAGTCGCCCCCTACCCATCAAAACATCCCTAGGCCTCTACCTAACCTTGATCGTCGCCCTCCAAAATAATACACCGCTATAGCCGAGCCCATTGACCATTTGTATGAAAATCTCAAAGCCGCTGGTTATGTCATACCTATCCCAGATGTCACCCCTGAGAACCCTTCTCAGTGGGTCAACCCAAACAAATCCTGTGCTTACCATTCTGGCATGAAGGGACACACCATCGAGGAATGTTGTTCCTTGAAGGACAAGATACAAGCTCTCATAGACAATAAGATCATTGTAGACAAGGACCCTGCTCCTAATGTTCGCAATAATCCACTACCGACCATAAAGGTGGTGTCCATATGATTGAGGTAGATGATGATTGGGATCCTGAGGGATCAATTGGGCTGATTGCATAGGGTTATCCGAAGAAGCCCGCAATTACTCTCAACCCGATTGTGGTTCAGATGCAGCCATCCGAGGATGCTGAGGTAAACAGGTCCATCGCACTCGAGTTTGAATCGAGACCACCCGCCAAAGGAAAGGCCCCAGTGCCGATCGAAGTTGAGTTTGTACGGCCTCTCGAAGTTGCAAGTTGGCCGCCTATAACATATACTCCGGTGGGAATACAAATGACCACACCTATTCCAGTGGAAATGTCAACAACGCAACCCTTCTACTCAAATGCCATCCCATGGGACTACACCGCTGAGGCGAGGAGGAAAGGTAAAGGCAAGTCTGAGTAAGCCATTGCCGCACAGTGGATGACAAGAACTGGCAGAGTTTATACCCCTGAACATTTGCCTGAGTCTAGCAAGCAGGCCTCCAACCGTCCTCCCACCCCTGAGACACGTTCAGACGATCATTGGAGAAAGATACAAGCCAAAGAGTATTCAATCCTCGACCAGTTGAACAAGACACCCGCTCAGATATCCATTCTCTCCCTATTACAGAACTCTGAAACACACAGGAATGCCTTGTTAAAGGTGCTGAGTGAAGCATACGTACCGGACAACATCACCAGCGGGGAGATGGCCAACATGGTGGGCCAAGTACTGGAGAGCCACAAGATCACTTTCCATGAAGATGAGCTACCGCCCGAGGGGTTAGGGCATAACAGAGCACTACACATCACTGTACAATGTGAGGATCATTTCATCACAAGGATCCTAATTGATGGAGGTTCCAGCCTCAATATCTGTCCGCTGGTCACGCTCAAGAAATTGGGCAAAAGTCTACATGAGATAAAGGAAGGAGAGATCGACATAAAAGACTTCGATGGTTCGAAGAGGTCCACCATGGGATAAATCACCTTGTGCTTCCAGATGGGACCAACTTGGTTCGATGTAGCTTTCCAAGTGATAGATGTGTCTGCATCCTACAACTTACTGTTAGGACGACCTTGGATCCACGCTGCTAGGGCTGTGGAATCAACCCAACATCAAGTTGTGAAGTTAGAATGGAATCATCAATAGGTAATCATTTATGGCGACGGTAGCAACCATATCTACGGTCGCTAGACCTTTTCGGTCATCGATGGAAGAAGGAAGTTGGGTGGAGAGATCTACCACAACATTGAACGAGTTAACGCCATTGATAAGGACAAGTGGTGGGACAATAATATTGAAAGCATATTGAACTGGAAAGGGTACGAACCAGGTAAAGGGCTCGGTAAAAATCTCCAGGGAATAACGAAGCCAATAACACTCAAGAAGCACAGTACCACTTTCGGTCTGGGGTACGAGTACACTTGGAAGGAATTCAAGAACTTGTCGCCACCATGGCGCAGCCCTTACTACCCATTGTACCAGCCAATACCTCACTTGGAGCAAAAATTCCAACAAGTTGATATCATCTACGGTACGGATGAAGAGGAAGCGTTATCGGCAATGAGGGATTTATTTCTGGACGATGAGGACATGGAGTGTTGTGTCATTCTTGATGAGGAGGGGGAGGAAGGCCCTTCAATACATGTCGTGTGCAAAGGATCATATCTCAAGAATTGGTATGTCAGGACAACCAAAGCCTGTCGAGCCTCAGAGTAGTAAGGCTAACAAAACAAGCATTATTCAATTTTCTTCCTTTGCGTATTTTTAATTTCTGCAAGAAAGAGCTCCCATGTTCAAAAAATTATTCAATTTATCAAAGTATTTCCAGTTCCTTTATAAATATTATATTTACTTGCTACTGTTTTCCTCCCCATTACTTTATTTACAAAGCATTACTATTACTTATCTTGATGATCTGATGACTGTGACATGCAATGAGGCAACGCAACAAACGATTCTGAGTCAGACGAGGATGATATACCTGAGGATATTACTAAAAAGGTCGAGAACTTTGAGAATAGCTCTAAGTATAACTTGGACGAGACTGAGGTCGTCAACCTGGGAAACGCAGAGAACGCCAAAGAAACACGCATCAACATTCATCTGTCGCCGTTAGAAAAGGAGGAATATACGAAATTCTTAAGAGAATATGAGGACATATTCGCCTTGTCATATGATGACATGATTGGCCTCAGTACATCTATTGTGGCCCACAAGCTGCCAACCAATCCAACATGCCCACCAGTGAAGCAAAAGCTCAGGAAGTTCAAACCAGACATGAGCTTGAAAATCAAAGAAGAGGTCACCAGGAAGATGAACGCTAGGGTTCTCCAGGTGGTCGAATATCCTACATGGTTACCCAAAATTGTGTCTGTGCCAAAGAAGGATGGGAAGGTCAGAGTTTGTGTCGACTACCGGGATCTCAACCAGGCCAGTCCGAAAGATGACTTCCCCTTGCCGAATATACACATCCTAATTGACAACTTAGCCAAGCATGAGCTGTAGTCCTTTGTAGATTGTTTTGCCGGTTACCATCATATTTGGATGGACGAGGAAGATGCTGAGAGAACGGCGTTCATTACGCCGTGGGGAGTGTATTGTTACAAGATGATGATTCGGTCTGAAGAATGTAGGGGCCACCTACATGAGGGCTATGACTACTATATTTCATGATATGATTCACAAGGAGATCGAGGTGTATGTCGACGACGTCCTCATCAAATCAAAGAAGGTCGTTGACCATATGGAAGATTTGAGAAAATTCTTCAACAGGTTAAGGAAGTACAATCTGAAACTTAACCCTGCAAAGTGTGCATTCGGGGTTCCTGCTGGCAAGTTTCTGGGGTTCATTGTCAGTCGCTGAGGAATAGAACTGGACCCATCAAAGGTCAAATCCATCCAAGAATTGCCGCCACCAAAGAACAAGAAGGATGTTATGAGTTTTCTTGGGGAGGCTCAATTACATCAGCAGGTTCATAGCCAAGTCTACCGTCATTTGTGAACCAATTTTCAAGATGTTGAGAAAGGATGCTGCAACCAAATGGACCGAGGATTGTTTAAGGGCATTCGACAGAATCAAGGAGTATCTCTCAACACCACCAGTCTTGGAACCACCCGATCCAGGTAGACCTTTGCTACTCTACCTTGCTGTGTTGGATGGAGCTTTCGGTTGCATTCTTGGCAACATGACGATACAGGAAGAAAGGAGCAAGAAATTTACTACCTCAGCAAGAAGTTCACTCCGTATGAGGCCCGATACTCTCTATTAGAACGCACTTGCTGCGCTCTGAATTGGGTCGCACAGAAGTTGAGGAACTATTTCTGTGCATATACAACGTACCTCATATCAAGGATTGATCCGTTCAAATACAACTTTTAGAAGCCCATGCCTACTGGAAAACTTGCCAAATGGCAGATCCTGTTAAGTGAGTTCGACATCATTTACGTGACTCAGAAGGTGGTCAAGGGACAAGCACTAGCAGATCATCTTGCTGAAAATCTTGTGGACGTAGAATACGAACCATTGAAAACGTATTTTCCCGATGAAGAAGTGTCATTCGTAGGGGAGGACATTACAAAATCCTACGATGGTTGGAGGATGTTCTTTGACAGGGCCGCAAACATCAAAGGCGTAGGTATTGGAGCAGTCTTAATTTCAGAAACCGGTCAGCACTACCCGATATCCGCAAAACTCAGGTTCCCCTGCACAAACAACATGACTGAATATGAAGCCTGCATCTTTACGCTCAACTTGGCCATCGACATGAACGTTCAGAAGTTATTAGTGATTGGTGACTCATACTTATTGATACACCAAGTCGAAGGAGAATGGGCGACCAAGAATTCCAAGATATTGCCTTATCTACATCGTGTACAGGAATTGAGAAAGAGGTTCACAAAGATAGAATCCCGGCACGTCCCCAGAATCCAGAATGAGTTCGCCGACGCACTGGCCACCTTGTCATATATGATCCAGCATCCAGACAAGAACTTCATTGATCCTATCTCGGTGAGGATCCACAAACAGACGGCTTACTGTGCCCATGTTGAAGAAGAAGCCTCATATTCAATCATGTTGTTTGTGAAGGGGAACCTGAGTTTGGCGGATATCGGGTAGTGCTGACCGGTTTCTAATATTAAGACTGCTCCAATACCTATGCCTTTGAAGTTTGCAGCCCTGTCAAAGAACATCCTCCAACCATCATAGGATTCTGTAATGTCCTCCCCTACGAATGACACTTCTTCCTCGGGAAAATACGTTTTCAATGGTTCGTAGACTTATTGATACACCAAGTCCAAGGAGAATGGGCGACCAAGAATTCCAAGATATTGCCTTATCTACATCGTGTATAAGAATTGAGAAAGAGGTTCACAAAGATAGAATTCCGGCACGTCCCCAGAATCCAGAATGAGTTCGCCGACGCACTGGCCACCTTGTCATCTATGATCCAGCATCCAGACAAGAACTTCATTCATCCTATCTTGGTGGGGATCCACAATCAGACGGCCTACTGTGCCCATGTTGAAGAAGAAGCAGACGGAAAGCCTTGGTTTCATGATATTAAAGAGTACTTGTCAAAGGGAGAATATCCATAGCCTGCAAACGCTACTCAGAAACGCACACTTCGAAGTTTGTCAAACAATTTCTTTCACAGCGGAGGAATCCTGTACAGGAAGACTCCTGATTTGGGGTTGCTAAGATGTGTCGAAGCAAGAGAAGCAACAAAACTGCTGGAGGAAAAACATGCGGGTATATGCGGTCCTCATATGAACGGGTTCGTTCTTGCAAAGATGATACTTCGGGCCGGTTATTTCTGGATGACCATGGAAACGGATTGCATCCAGTATGTCCGGAAATGCCACCGATGCCAGATACATGGGGATATGATAAAGGTACCTCTTAGTGAGGTTAATGCAACAAGTTCGCCGTGGCCATTCGCTGCTTGGGGCATGGATGTTATTAGACCAATCGAACCTGCCGCCTCCAACAGACACAGGTTTATTCTGGTCGCCATTGATTAGTTCACTAAATGGGTCGAAGCAGCATCCTAAAAATCAGTTACCAAGAAAGTGGTAGCTGATTTCGTCCGCGACCGCATTGTTTGTCGATTCGGAGTTTCAAAGTCAATCATCACCGACAATGGTTCCAATCTAAACAGTGACCTGATGAAAGCAATGTGTAACGCCTTCAAGATCAAGCACAAGAATTCTACAGCATACATACCTCAAATGAATTGAAATGTTGAGGCTGCCAACAAGAACATCAAGAAGATACTAAGAAAGACGATAGAGAAGCACAAGTAGTGGTATGAGACGCTGCCATTCGCCTTACTGGGATACCGCACCACGGTTCGCACATCAATTGGGTCAACTCCTTATATGTTGGTATATGGCACAGAAGCCGTCATTCCTGCCGAGGTCGAGATTTTATCTATGAGAATCATACAAGAAGCCGAGCTCACGATGCAGAATGGGTAAGAAGCCGCTATGAGCAATTGGCCCTCATAGACGGAAAAAGAATGAACGCAGTTTCTCATAGTCAGCTATATCAGAACAGAATGACCAGATCCTTCAACAAGAAAGTCAAACCAAGACGATTCACACCGGGGCAGCTGGTGTTAAGAAAATCTTTCCTAATCAAGACGAAGCAAAAGGGAAATTCTCTCCCAATTGGCAAGGACCCTACATGGTTCACCGAGTGCTGACAGGAAGAGCGCTCATACTTATAGAAATGGATGGAGAAATCTGGCCAAAACCAATCAACACAGATGCAGTCAAGCGCTACTATGTGTAACTCTTTATGTTTTATCAATGTTGTAATTTGAACTACGCCTGACCTGATTCCCATTTAAGTGGGGATACGTAGGCAGCCCTATGGGTTCGGTCAAATTTAAATAGAAATTTCATTTCCCCCATGAATGGAAACTGGGGTAGAATTTTGAGGAGGGACCTCAAAATTCTGAAGCGAGTTCAGCCAAGCACCGCACAAGCAGCAGCCAGACGCATTCACCCACCAAACTGGGGCAGTATTTTGAGGAGGACCCTCAAATTTCTTTAGCGAGAGAGGTTGCAACGTCTTGAACCGCGTCATGGTCGTCGGGTCATCCAAAAGAAAACTTTTTTTAAAATTATAAGTTATATCATATCCTTACAAAACCATGCATGTTTATATTTTCTCAAAAACAACTTGTTTAACAACACTACCCCTGTGATATAAACAGGGTGATCATTATCAAGGAGACAAGCCAAGCGAGCGCGGAATGCGAACTAACCCGAACCTTTACAAAACTCACGATTGTTCTTTGGATGTAGGCACAAATACGACAAAAGCCCAAAACATGTTATTATCTCCGCCGGACGTATATCTCTCAAAAGACGCTCTCAAACTTGTTGCACATGCTGACATTTACTATCATCGCAAACAACGCTTATTCACCACAAACGTATCATCACAGTTTATCATCAGCTACGAACTCTTACTGTCATTTTATTTTCCCGCACTACATAAGGCTATTCTGCCTTCTGAGGTTCCATGCTACCTCCCCTGCATTTTTATTTCCTGCATTGCATAAGGCTACCATTCTGACTTCCGAGGTTCCACGCTACCTCCCCTGCATTTTTATTTCCTGCATTGTATAAGGCTACCATTCTGCCTTTCGAGGTTCCATGCTACCTCCCCTGCATTTTTATTTCCTGCATTGCATAAGGCTACCATTCTGCCTTCCGAGGTTCCACGCTACCTCTCTCCGCATTTTTCTGCATTGCATAAGGCTACCATTCTGCCTTCCGAGGTTCCACGCTACCTCCCATGCATTTTATCTCTTGCACTGCATAAGGCTACTATTCTGCCTTCCAAGGTTCTACGCTACCTTCCATGCATTTTATTTTCTTTCACTGCATAAGGGTACCATTCTGCCTTCCGAGGTTCTACGCTACCTCTCTCCGCATTTTACTGCATTGCATAAGGCTCCCATCTACCTTTTCAAAGCAACCACCTTTCGTGACACTACTTATTTATGCTTTCTTTCGGGCTAAGCTCTGTCTCTCTTCTCTTTTGCAAATTGCAAGACTAAACTTTGTCTTGTTAGCATCATACTACTGCATTCTTCATGGGCTGAAATATCGCCAACTTGTCCAAAGGCGTCATCGTTCAGAGGCACCATCTTCATGGCCCGAGAACATCATTTCATGGCCTGAGGATCTCTTTTATTCAACCTGCATATCATTATTCAAAGGCATCATGGTTCGGAGGCACCATCCTCATGGCCCGAGAACATCATTTCATAGACTGCGAATCCCGCACCAAGCGATTCGTCGCCCAGGACATCATCCCCAATTGTCCAAAGACATCATTCATAGTCCAACGGAAACTTGCATCATATTTATATTATGCACGATATATGCTTGTTATTTATTTGTAGGTAATTCGGCTGGAACAGCCAACCAGGCAGGAGCGGACCGCTCCAGTTCTCCGATACAACCCCGTAAGACCTTCCAACATTACCTTACCTCGCACCTTGCGTCCGTTCTTGTGAAACATCACCGGTATATTTCGCTGATGATTCCGGAACTACATACAGCCTGATTCCTGTAAAACCAGGGATGTGTAGGCAGCTTAGAAGCTAGGGTACGACCTAATTCTACCCCACAGTTTCACTCTAGTCAAAATTGGCCATCATATCTTTACCCTACAACTCTTTCATCCTTCTCGGGTAAAGAGGGGCAGCTGTTGATACCCAAGTTTTCCTAAAATTATTTTCAAACTTTCATATAAGTTTTCAAAATTACTCTTTGTAATAATGAGTATTTTTCCCTTTTTTCCATATTTTTATTAAATTATTTTCCTGCTTATTTTAATCGATTTTTATCTAGTGAAATTCAATTATTTCCCAAATTAGCCAATTGGGTTTTATTTAATTTCAATTACCACAATTTTACAATTACTGCCCAATTGAAACTTTTTTATTATTTTTTATTCGAAACTTATGCATTTTTACACCTAATGTTAGTTAATTAATGTGCTTTTACCTATTTTTACTCAATTGCGCGTTTATACGATTATTAGCTGTTTTTAATTAATTAATTATCTACTTTTACGAGTATTTAACATATAGCCACATCTATTTTAATTTTAGCCACATTTCAACCCAATCTTCAAACCCAATTTACCCAAACCCATAACCAAAATTCGATCCAGCCCAATCTAAAATTTAACCCGCCCCAACCCCTAATTAAATCTGAGCCGTGATCAAATGAGATCAACGGCCCCGATTGTTTCTTTCCTTAATTAACTCAAACGACCCCCCATCTGACCCCTCATTCTTTCGAGACCACTCATCTCTCTCTCTCTAGTCTCTTCTAGATACTTCCGTCTCTTCAGCTCCAATGAACTCTTCGTCTTCTCCGACCATCTCCCTTTTCCAGAGACCTTGAAGCCCTCATCCTCTTACCTCTCATGACTCTCCTGTGCCAGTGATGTCGTCCTTAAGGCCCTTGAAGGGAGAGAACCCGTATGCTCACACCCCTGGTGTCCCTGTTCACCCCAAGCCTCCAAAGCTTGATTCTGAGAGAGGTCGTGACCTCTGAGGCCCAAACCATGGTTGTTCGAGGTTCTTTTTCGTCTTCTCAGAGGTTTTTTGTGAAACCCTAACATGTGACACTTCTTATTTTCTTAGATCTACGCTCGATTCAGGTTTATTACTAGTATTATTACACTTTTTCTCAAAGGTTTTTCATTTTTAAACAAGTTTTACTTGGGATTTCTAAAGGTTTTCTTCAAACGTTTTTATCAAAGTTCCAGTGACTTTTCTCGCATGCTTAAGTGTTTACCACTTTAAATCATGGCTTGTTATGTTAAAACTTTAGTTTTTAACACTGCTTTAAAACCTTAGTATGTCTGCTCTTTTGATTTGTACGTGTGTCTGTTTTCCTATGAATGATTCATGTTTCTTTGTGATTGCTGCTTCGCTGTGCTACTGAGTCTTTGATTTTGTCGTTTCTTATACTTGAATCAGTATTATCTTGAATCACTGAATGATTGTACGTAGTACTGTGTTGATTTCTATATGCTGATACATAAGACCTTCTCTTAATTAGTATCAATTTCGAATCCCTGATTTTTGTATGGATACTTGTACTGATTTCCGACTACTTCCTTTGTTTTACAACTTCAAATTATTTTATTACCTTATTATGTGATCGACTGCTCTATTAATTGATTGTTACTGTTATTTCTTTAATTAAACCCTAAGTACCTAGCTCTAATTACTTACGCTATACTTAAGGTATTTTGAATGATTTCCTTATGTGAATTGTTTCCTTATTTGACACTTTTCCCTTTGTCTTTGAAATGTCTCCCTTAATTAAGGGAAGACTTGGCTTGACTCTTATTTTTACTAATTCCGAGTTCTTACCAATTACTGAACAACTTGGTTCCTTCCTTATTTGTCCTGAACTGATCCTCTTTGCCTTCGTGTCATTGATTTCATGACTGATTAATTCTGAGTTCTTTGATTACCATGCTATTGTGATTCTTACCATATTTTGCTACTCATTTTTCAACTATAAAAGTTCTAGCTTTTCACAAACACAAGGACAGACAAGACTTGTGGTTAAAACTCTCTCTCACACACTAAATCTCTCTACTCTATTACTTTAGTCTTTTGTTCTTGTCTACTGTTATCCGGCTACAAGCCCATGCTAACCATTGTGCTCTTTCTCTCGTTCTCTCATTTTGCTTGCTTTCCTTTACCCTGGTATGTCCCATTTTAAATTCAAAGCCTCATCAACTACATGATACTCTACTTGTTTCAGTTCTTATTGTTCTTAATCTTCTTCTACTTATGGTTCTTCTGTGAAACCTGTAATTAGAGTACACTCAGCATGTTATTATCTCCCTTGTCATGTGTGTTTCTGGGGACACATATTAGTTGTTTTCATAGTTGTGCCCCAATCCCTTGACCCCCTCTATGTGACTCCTTATGACTAGTTTATGGCTATGTTAGAGTAAGAAATCTCTGATCATGTCCGAACCATTCCTATTTTGATTGTTTACAGTTAAATGCTCTACCTGTTCCCATCCCCATTACCCCTGCGTGTAATATCTGAACTTGTTGTAATGTTGTGTGTTTTGGTTGTGCATCTTTGATGCTGTGTGAAGACTGTTACTTACTCATCTCTTTTCAAAAACTGATTTTTGTCGAACCAACTCTCCGGTCTATGAACTCTCTTTCAAAACCCTTCTTTTCTTTTCAAGTCATTTCTGGCACTTCACACTATTCCTAGAGACTTAGGTTACATCCCCTCAGTGTGAGCATTGCTTAGGTAACCTCTCGAGTTCTCTCTGAACTTTGACACACTGAGGCTGGTATTTCCACACTGCACATGCTTAAAAGTCTTGGCAATTATGTCTGGGTGCGAGCATTGGCTGAGGACCCACGAGGACCTTAGGGAACTTTGACGCACCAGGACTATGAAGGGATTTGAAATTCGAAAGGATTGAGGATTGGCAGATATGGGCCTGATTGAAGGCTCCCTATAGAAGTAGCTTCATATTTTCCTTTCAGTAATGTAATTTATTATCCTTGGTTTGTAATAATCTGTAAATAAATACTTGGGGCTGGATAGTGAATATGGGAGGGGATTATGCATGCTTAATATAGTATGGGTTGAAATCATGATTATAGGATTTACTTTACCTATGTGTGCAATAGTATCATGCTTAGGACCTGCATGCCATGCATTAGAAACAATGCTTAGGTTGTTTACTTCAGCATCGCTACTATACTCATGTTATTTTAAAATCATGTTCATAATTATATAGCTATAATAACAATTGTTGTAATGTTACTGCCTCTGCATTTTCATAATTATTATATCTAGAAATCATGCTTTAGGTTTCATAAGAAAACCATCAAGTATAAATGTGTGCATTAGATACCATGTTACCCTAGGATTTTACTTTCCGCGTGTTTGTTTCAAGTTTTTATGATAAGTATTATGCCAAACACCTAGACGTATGTATTAAGTTTAATCACGCTTTCGTATCGCATGTGTGTCTAATAACCTCGCCAAAATATATTAAATGGTTAAAAATGTTTTCTTTAAAACCTAACACTGGCTTCAATGCATAGTCTTAGATACCATGCCTATAGGATTTTATTCGCACCACATGTCTTTTAAATCAAAGTTAAAGACCTGCATTTCACTGATTTCGTAAATGAAAATCAATATAGATTCGGACGCCTAGGCAAATCTTAGGCCTAATACTTATACAACCAAAGATAAACTATTTTATGTATTGCCTATATTACAGAACAAATGGTCTTTAAAACCAATCAGTCTTTTTATGGAATTCATCTATTTTTGCTGCTTGTTACTACCCTCAACTCATGCTTTGCCTAGAAACTGCTGGATTTCAAAAATCAGTCACTCACTTTTGCAAATCACTCTGTTTATTTGGAATCCTGCTTTGCCTTCAAATTATTGAGTTTTCAAAATCATTCAGCCCCCCTTTGCTAAAACTCGTTGAAACCTGTTGTTTTCACACTCAAATATTCTGCTTTAAGTTCTGACTTTGAGACTTTTATTGTGTTTGAGACGTGCTATTTTACGTGTCTTATTTGCGGATGGATATATGATCCCTTAACTGTTTATGTGAATACTTTATGTTTAAGTCCTAACTGTTTTCTACTTGTCGCAAAGAGTTTATACTTTAAAACTTAAGGGGTCAGCCTAGTGCTCACCTTGTAGGATTAGTAGTCCTCAACACCCTCCAGGACTTATATAATGGGACGGGTAATAACACGCAATAAGCTTTTGTGACAAACACACGCACTTTAAATACCTTTGCGGGGTGGGAAGGGTAGAATATGGATATGATGACCTGTGTGCTAATACCACGTGTATCCCCTCTTCGAGGCGTGACATACCGGGTATTGCATTGATGTGATCCATATTGATTTAAAACATAGGACGTTTTTATTCAAATGATTTTTCTTAGCTATTCTATTAAAATTCTTTTGATAATTCCAGCATTTACTTGAAATCCCCTCTTACGTGAGCCTTGCTTGTCATTTGTTTACTGTCCAAATTCACAAAACTACTTGGTTGGGACCCACAATTGTGGATCTTGACGGGTTCCCAACACCTTCCCCTTGGGATAACTTCAAGTCCTTACCCCAATCTCTGGTAATGCAAACTAGTTTATGAGTTGATTATTCTAGGTGCCCTAACGCACCATAAAATCGTTAGGTGGCGACTCTTCCTTAAAACCTTTTTCTGTAAGGAGTTGTCCAGAATGTCATAAACCCGATCTCCGCGTACCTAACCCGTGCGAGGGAAAAAGGGGGGCGCGACATGACTCTCTTGCACTTGACCTACCATATTGTCCATTTCCCCGCAGGTGATGTTCTTCGGCACATATGCTTCGTTCAACACTTTCATCAAAGCATTCCTCTGCGTCTTTGAATTCTGCAGCATTGACAAAATGGATATCTGGGTTGGGGTTTTGTTCAACTGTTCGATGACTGAGTATTCTTTGGCTTGCACCTTCCTCCAAAGATTGTCTGGGCCTTTCTAAATGACGGGAGGCTTGATGGAAGCCTGCTTTCAAGATTTTTCCAAATGTTCAGGAGTATAGACCTTGCCGGTCCTTGCCATCCCCTATGCAGAAACAATTTCCTCTATCTTGACTTTACCTTTCCTTCTCGCCTCAGCTACATAATCCCGTGGTACATCATTGGTGTAAAAGGATGGCATGGTGGACATCGCCACTGTGATTGGTGCAACTACTTTCACTTCGAATAGGACGGGTGCCTTAGCAGGTGGCATAACTTCAACCTCGAATGGCACAGGTGCATCTGCAAGTGGTGCCTCTTCAAACTCAAATGGGACTGATGCCTTTACCTTAACATCTCCATATGGTTGAATCTATACTATGATAGGATTAAGAGTGGCTGTTGGCTTCTTTGGATCATCACCTTCTATGATCAATCCGATCGACCCCTCTAGGTCCCAATATTCTTCTATTTCGATCATGTTGATACCTCCTCCCCTATGGTATGGAAGCAGATTGTTGTGGACATTGGGAGTATCTTCCTTTGCTTGAATTATCTTGTTATCAATCAAAGAATCAATCTTATCTTTCAGTGAGCGACATTCGTCAATTGTATGTCCCTTCATGCCAGAATGATATGCACATATTTTATTTGGATTAACCATTGAGAGGGATTCTCAGGGTTTACATCATGGATAAGAGTGACATAACCAACAGCTTTCAGTCTGTCGTACAACTGGTCGATAGGCTCAGCAATGGTAGTGTATTCTTTGGGCGGCCTGCGGTCAAAATTGGGTCGAGGTCTTGGAAACTTTTGGCGAGCAGGGGGTGGATGGAAATTAGATAGTTGAGAGATGTAGGTATGGTAAACAGGAGCTGGTTGGGAATATCTAGGAGAGGTAGGTTCATATGTTGGTGGTGGAGATGATTGATATGTTGGCGGAGGTGTTGACTGATAGGTGGGTGGGGGTGTTTGGTATGTGAGTGGAGAAGTTCGGTATACCAACGGGGATTTGGGACCCTTTGCAACCATTACCGTTCCTACATCTTTCTTCTTGGACATGCCACAAGACTGCAAGGCCTTGTTCGCGGCCTGTAGTGCTTCAAAATTGGTGACCATTCCGCTTTTAATCCCTTCTTCGATTATCTCTCCTAACATGATGATGTCAGAGAATTTGTGGTTTTCAATAACCATTAGACGCTCATAATAATGCGGGTCTTGCGCCCGGACAAAGAATTTATTCATTTTTTCTTCATCTAAGGCAGGTCTGACCTTAACTGCTTTAGATCTCCAATGAGTAGCATACTCGCGAAAAGTTTTCGTGGGCTTCTTCTTAAGGTTCTGAATATAGAACACATCTGGCGCATTTTCCGTATTGAACCTGAACCAGTCCATGAAGTCTGATTCCATGTTCACCCAATTGGACCACTTCTTAGGGTCTTGGCTGATGTACCAAGAAAGAGCATCCCCTGTGAGGCTCCTCATAATAACTTCATACGAATGTTTTTATCTCTTCCTACTCCTACCAACTTATCATAGTAGGTCCTCAGATGGACCCTCGGATCACCTGTACCGTCGAACATCTCGAAAATAAGAGGTTTGTAACCCTCGGGTAGTTCAACAACGGGCTGTATGTATAGGTCTTCATAGTTCATCCCTTCAACTCCCTTGCTTCCTTCAGCACCTTGAACTCGGCTAGTCAGCTTCTTAAGTTCTTCAGCCAAATTCTTGATAAGCAAATCTTTCCCACTGGATTCAGGTGTGTATGAAATGGGTTGGGTAGAGTGTGTAAGAGTCTCCACGTAGATGGGGTTGTTGTGATGGCCTGACACCTAGGTATAGAGGTGGTCACTTGTGGAGTTTTGTGGTTCAAGGACGATCAGCGGGGTGCTTCTCAGAGTGTGGCAAGTGTTGCATTCTGGTGGAATAGTTTGATTTTTTGGTGGAGTTGTGTGATAATGAGTTGTGGTAGGATTCTATTTGTTTAGTGTGTTTTGAGGAGGTATGAGTTTTTGGGTGTTTGGATGATTGACGTCTGGAATACTGAGTGAGAAGGATTGATTTACCAAATTTCGGACAAGCTCAAGCTCCCCTTGGAGCTTCAACAACCTTTGCTCGAGTTGTGTCATAGCCTCATTTTGAACCTGAGTACCTTGACTTTCAATAGCTTCTATTAGTTCCACCGGCGTTGTGTTGTCTTTCCTAATATTGCTCGAATCTTCTATTTTCCCTTTACCTTTGATTTTTCCCTTAGGTAGACTAGGAGGAGGAGAAGGCGGAGGGCCCCTGGATCTTGTATAGTATGATGATGATGCCAGAATGCACGAACCAACCTTTGGAGAGGGGAATAATCAAAAGAAAGAAAACAAAAACAAAAGAAAAGGTAGCCAAGTTAGTGAGGATCATGAGAAAATATCGCAGTATTTAAACACATAGTGCAGGAATATAAAGGCGTGCCTAATTTTTGAGCCTTGTTGTGCCCGAGGTAGGCCTAGCGACAAATTGATTTGGGGAACTTAAATGCCAAAATGACTCATTTCATTAGTTTAAAAACAGACGAATCCAAAACGACACTAAAATAATAAACAGGAAAAAAAGTCACTAGAGGTCATTGGCCTTATTACATTGATAAAACGAGGAAAAGAAATCCTATCCTACTTGGTCCCAGAAGGACCTTCCCCAGATTCAGCATCCTTGATCCCATCGAACAGGTTCCCTAGTTCACATAGTTCCAGCAGTAGGTATGCCCTAGCTAGGTGTCCTCCTTCATTCCCCTAAGCTTTATGACAGTCTTTAACCCTCTTGATGATCTTACCTTCCAGCTCCACTAAGCCTCGCTCCAAGTATTCCATCTTCTTGTTGGAACGGATGGCCATGTCTTTCCATTCCTTGATTAACCTTTTGTTGGTTTCATGTATCTCTCGGTGCTCGTTTTCAGACTCGTGAATCCTCTTGCGCAGCCGATCGTACTTGACCTAAGCCTCAACACTCTCATATATGATTCTGTTGCCTCTACCGATCCCTGGCTTGATTAATCCTTCAAAGTCGTCTTCCAACCACCCTGGGTAGAAAGGTGCACAGCCTACGTGGTACTTGTCTGGTTCAATTGTGTTCTTTTCTATTATGATCTTACAGTGCCACATATGTTGGGCTTGGCACTTGTAGGGAATATCATCATCCTGAAAGTTAGCTCGGAAGTGGCTCATCTTGTCAACCCTAGGTTAAATTTGTTTTCTTCCTGCTTGTCTCATGACTCGGAGAGGAACGTAAGGATATATCCCCCTCAACCTAATTAGCAGGTGTGGTGCATATCACCGACGATGAATTCGTCCAATGAGAACCACTCGAACATCCACTGTACCTGCTCATCAGTGAGATTATCAAAGAATTCTACCAACTCCTTGGCAGTCTCCGGCTGGGCAAACCTATTAGGAATATACGTCATCCGCATGGGGTGATGGAAGGCAATGTGATCGTTCCAAGCCTTTTGCAGAAATTCTTGGTGGTATTGACCCTTTTGTAGATGTTCTAAGAGCCACAGTTGTAGTAACAGATTGCAACCCTCGAAGTGCTTAGCTCCTTTTTTACAGCGTTCTAGAGCTCGGTAAATATCTGCTATGATCATCGGGACGATGCTGAAGGCTTGCCGTCAATTCCCTCCATCAAGGTCTTGGTTACCATGGCTAACCTAGTGTGAATCCTTTCTTTCTTTGTTGGAACCACGATCAACCCCAGAAAGCAAACAATGAAGACAAATACCCTACGATGAATATGTCCCAAAGATGTAATGGAAAATTTGTCATGGTGAGTACGGTACAAGTTGCTGTGACCGTACCTTTCATATAAATACTCAAAAGTTACGTATGACTGCTTCAAACATTCTAACTCAGCATTCTTCTTCAGACCCATCATTTTCAGAAAACCCTTGCCTATGCGATTTTCAGGCACTAATAACTCAGGAGTCTCCCAGACTAACCCAGCTAATCCTCCTATTTCTTCCAGCAGTGGTGTCATCTCAATATTCTCTAGGCGGAATACGGCTCTTTCGCTATCCCAAAATAAGGTGGCAGCCTCGATCAACATGTTGTTGGGTTGGATGTCTAGGAGAGACAGTAAGTTACCCAGGTATTTCTTGACTTGTTTCTTATCACTTGAGTGAAGATCCTCCAACCAGTTCAAGAGCATTGGAGGGATGTTGCTGACCATGCTGAATCTTGGGACTTCGTGCCTCATACTTCTGCAAGACAAACATAGTTAGGCCCTTACCCCTACCGGACTCGATTATTTATACATTTATGATTAACATACAAGCTTTTAATTCCCAAATAAATGCATAGAATGTGATGATGTCCATTGGGATTATGAAAACCCGGTGGACTTTTGACAAGGTTGTCTTAAAGGGTTATTGTGCGGACAACACACTAACCTGGCTAGGTTTAACCATGATGCATGTTCAGTATAACAGAGTAAGGTTTCTATGGGGTCTTAGACTGGTACCCTTGAGTGGACAACTCAAGGGGGAAGGCACGGAACTGTCGACTGCATCGTTGATCGACTAGTTTTACCGCAAATAAGGCTTTCCAAATTTCGGGGTGATATAAAATAGGAAGAGCGCAACCACTCATCAAGGGTTGCTATAGGATTTGTATTGGCACGAGTGGAGTATGATGTCGAGCTTGATTAATCAATAAATAAGCAATAAAGGCATGTCGTCATGTATTTTCACGTTGTGAAAGCGGTAAATACAACAATTGTAATTTAAAAGCGATTACAAAGGTAAACAAGGAAACATGTCAGTTTTGCTTTTGTGAATGATTAAAGGCTTGAAAGAAACAAACAATTAATTGCACATAAGGGGAAAGGGAAAGGGTGCAAATATTAACAAAGTAAAGGTACAAATTCACAAAGAAATTTGAAGTGGTAAAAGCCCAAAATCCACAGCAGAGTCGCCATGCTGTCGCGACCCCTTTTTCCTTCTCCTTTCGGATCTGTCAGGGTTTTTGACATTATTGGGACAACTCGTTTCCTTTTGGGAAAGGGGCATACAAGGAATTGAAGAGTCGTAACCTAACGAGTTAAGGTGCGTTAGGGCACCTATTAAGGGTCATTACAACACTAATTAGTTAACTAGAGATTGGGTAAGGGCTTGAAATTACTTTGAGGGGAAGGTGTTAGGCACCCCTCAAAGTCCACAACTGTGGTTCCCGACCAAACAACTTTGTGAATTTATAAAAGTCACTAATAATCAATTAGAGTTTAACAAGTAAAGGGTTTTGAAAAGATTTGCAGTCTAAGCCTATGTGCTAAATGTTTAAAGATTTGAAGTCTAAAGATTTATAGCCTATGCCTATATATAAGAAATAAGGGGGCGGGGGGTTCCTAAATTGTTTATCCTATAGGATCACATCAGTACAATGCCCAGTAATCACTCCTCAGAAGAGGGGCTACACGGGGCATTACCGAACCGAGCATCATATCCATAACTACCCTTTCCTACCCCTTAACGATTATTTAAGCGAGTTTTATTTAACGACCTCTATTGCGTGCTTCAACCGTCCCTTTATAATGGTCCCGGAGAAATTTAGGACCTCTACCTATGGGCAGTTCTAGACAGACCCCTAAGGTTAAAAGAAGAAAATACTAAGGCGACGGGCAAGAACAAATTGGACTTTATCAAATAAGGTAGAAAAAGGCAATTAGAGGCTCAAGTTTACCTCCACAGATAGGGCATATATATAACACGACTCAAACACAAACAAGGGCATATTATTAAGCAGGATCCTAAAACATGATGTCTAGGTGAGTATCAGAACACATGAGACATGCAAATCTGGTTTATAGCTTCAGAAACAGGGCCCTATCAGTTTGCCTACTGATTTTAAGCCTGTTAACCATTGAGCAGTAAACACAAAAAGGAGACAGTTTCCAGTTTTACAAAAGTTTATTACCTAAGGCTTTCCTAGGCGTGGGGTAATATACAAATGTTACTAGAACTATCAACGATGTATGAGTTATTTTATCTAGCATGTTGTTCTAAGTGTTAAGAGGTACATGATTATTATCTGTTTAAAACATAATAAGATTGTTTTATATTCTTTTCCAGGCATAAGTAGTTTAACTAAGTGTAACTGAGCGACTACGAACAAGATCCTAAAACATGGTATCTAATGCACATATAAAATTAATAATGATTCATACGTAGAGATCCTAAAGCAGGATTTCTAAATGCACAGCATGATTTAAGGATATGCAAAGTCCCTAATGCAGGATTTTCTAAATGCACAACATGATTTCAGGATATGCAGAGTTCCTAAAGTAGGATTTCTAAATGCACAAAGGGTTACAATATTGTTAGACATGATTTAAAAAATGTGCATGAGGAACAGTTTGTGTTAATGTTGTTACATAGCCTAGAAGCCGGATTTCTAAGTAATAAAATAATGTGATGCTGAAATAGTATACATGAAATTTAAGAGCTTGATATCTAATGTGTGATATGCTTTGCATGTGTTGGTCCTAAACATGAATTCTACTGGGCATACAGGAAAATGTAGACCTAAAGCATGGTTTATACCCATTAATATAGATAACCTATATATCGACCCTTCCCTTTTCACTAGCCAGCCCCAATATTCGTTTATAATAATTATTACAAACCAATGTTGAATTAATTACATCAATATATAAAGAAAAATAAGAAGTTAAACTATAGGGATCCTACAAATAGGTCCAGATTTCATAACCTCAACTGCTCAAATTGTTTCATAGCCTTTCTCAATATCCGGGTGTGTCAGAGTTCCCTAAGGACCTCAAGGGATCCCGGGCAGTACTCACACCTAGATTTCACAACCATAATTAAGTAAGTGCAGTGTGGAAGAGTCAACTCTAATGCATCAGAGTTTAGAGGGATCTCATAGGGATCCCTAAGCAGTCACACATTAGAGGGGCAGAACTTAAGGACCTAAGAATAGAGTGAGAGTGTTTGACATAGTTTTGAAATGTTTTTATTGAGAAAACAGTGTGAAAGGATACTTGTTTGAAATAACTTTGTAAAATAAGAGAGAGTTGTCTTAGTTAAACAATTTTGAGAAGAATAGGTTAATTAACAAACAACAGACCAACATCAGAATCAAAACAGGTTCAGAATCACACATAGAACAAAGAACCAAGACAGGTTCAGCAGCCCCAAACCTTCACACAGGGGTAATGGGGGATTGGGGACAGGTAGAGCACATAATGGTAAACACATGGCAGGCAGAGGTGCACATGGCCACAAAATCAGAAGTATTCTAGGAAGGGTTCATGGGATTAGGGTGCATCATGATTCTTAGAATCAACACAGAACTAAGTAACTTAAGGTACAAATTGTTTTGTCAAAGAAAAGGTTTATGCTAAAGCCAATCAGACATGAAATAGAACAGTCACATTGAGACATACTACAGAAAAGGAGGATAACATACTGATCCTAAGGGGTAATATATTCATGCTTGTCCTAAGGAAGGGAGTACATAACATAACATGTAAGATATGCAGGAATGTAAATATATCAGCTACAAGTCACACAGCAGAACCATAAGAAAAAGCAGACTAAAAACATGATGAATTGCAGTAGTAAAAGAAACATATTATTTTTGGGACTTAGATTGAAATCAGGACATACCAGTAGAGAGACAGTAAACACAAAGTGAGAAGCAAGAGAGTATAATAACCATCATTGGATTACAGCCGGCTGACTTAGAACAGTAGCAACTGACCAGAGAAAAGAGAGCAGAAAGTTTTAGTGTGAAAGAGATAGAGCTTTTTGAACCAAAGTGTTCGTGTCTTGTGTTAATGAAAGATCAATATATATATATATAGTTTGAAAACAGGTAGCAAATAAGGTAAGAACCAATAGTCAAGAAGTAATTATAGGGACTCAGAATCAATCAATATAAAATCAAGGTAAGTAATTCCTTCAATTAAGGAGTTAACTTCAAACGGTAATAGACATGTAACAAATAAGGAAGGAAGTCGTATAAGGGTGGGTATAACAAATAACGAAACATTCTCAAGATAGTACAAGTATACAACATGTAATAGAGGCTAGGTTCAGTAGATTCTAATTAAGGAAAGTACTTAAGAATCAATTTGACAACATGGTCGACCATAGAATAAGGTAAGAAAATATCTTAAAGAGGTTAAAATAAGTAGAGAATATCACAAGAGATCAGTGAAGGATCAATCACAAAGATTAAAAGATTCAAAAGAAATAGAAAATAGTACTGATTTAGGAGAAATTAACACAAATTTATGAGAACAAGCGAAATAAGCACATAATAGGCAAAATCAGAAACCATGATAAGCCAAATAGGGTAAAACTACACAAATTTATGGATTCACATAGAGCATAGTACGAATTAACAGAATAAAAATGATATAGGCGGAAGAAGCAAAAAAGATCAGAAACACTGATGAACAAAATAGGGTAAAATCACAGAAGATTATGGATTCAGATAAAGCATAGTACGAATTAACAGAATAAACATGATATAGGCGGAAGTAGCAAAAAATCAGAAACACTGATGAACAAAATTGGGTAAAATCACTGAAACTCATAAAGCTCATGAGAAACAAGCACATATACAGATTAGGCGAATATATTTTTAAAGACAGACTCAGAATCAAGGATTGAAACCAAGAAACTTAGGGTTTTCAACATAATAACTCAGATAAAACGAGAAAAATTAAATAAACGTTTAAACATAGTGAAGATCATAGAAAAATGCTAAAATCAGAAGAAAAAGACATTTTTGAAAAGGGGTCATGAAACCCTAGTTTGAAGACGAAGAATCATTTTAGAAAAACTCGGAGAAATCTTTAAGAAAACAGTAAAGATAACTTGATTAGACTCAGATCTTGTCACAGATCTAAGAAATCAAGAGTTAAAACCAGGGTTTCAAAGAGAGAACCCAAAGAGAGAGTGAGAATCGGCTTATTAACCATAGGTTATAGCCGGAGGTGGAAGGATCTTACTCGGACAACCAAGAATGGCCTGAGACTGTCATAACAAAGCCATGGGGTGAGTTGAACCGCCTCTGGTTCCTTTGAGATCTCTAGGATAACAATAATTCCGGCGTGTGAGGGAGCCATGAGGCTGGGGATGGTGGTGAAACCACCATAGTTACCGGCGAGCAGGCCAACGAGAGGTTTAGCAGAAAGGGAACATGAGAGAGATGAGAGATGTAAAATGAGAGGGGAAGAAGGGGGGGGGGGGGGAAGTCTATAGGGTTAA